>OMLP01013057.1:11293-28471 GCA_900302685.1 Spondyliosoma cantharus | reverse complement strand
TTTAGCCCCCCCCCCCCCAAACACATGTTCCTGAGCTGTTTCCAATGTGTTGTATCATAACTGCAAAATGACATTAGAATAAAAAGCATAAAAATGCCCTGCAGGGCCATTACTTTCTACTGTGTGACATCAAACAATCACTCACTTATTATTGTGAACAATCATGAAGCAAAGTTGTTATGCTGCAGCTGAGGAGTACAAATCACTGTTTTCTTTAAGTACTCCCTTGTTGGATCCTCCCACACAAAAAGTCGAGGAGTTCAGCTGTGCCTAAATTGAAATATTGTCCTCTGCTGGCTCCAACGAGTCTAGAAAATAACAAATATGGCCAAGTTGTTTGTTTTTACTGAAGGAAGCCCCCATAGTGATTAGAGTCAGACAAGGTAAAAGCTCCATCTTAATTTTAGTCCCTCGGCAGGACTATTGAGTCCCCAGTGGGTGCTTTTCTTCAGGATTCCAAAAGGGCTGAATACTCCAATAATGTAGTTTGGACCATATAAACATACAAGGCCAGGGTAAGCTGAAAACAAACTTGGTAATATGATGTGACGTTTGATCATGTCTAAAAGTGTTTATAGCTGTTCCAAATGGGTACACTTGAATCGCATTTCTCTCATACAGGAGCTTTATGCATTGATTGCTCAAATAACGATGCACGTATCACGACAATCTCTCCTCGAAAGCAACAGACTGCAGAGTAGTTCTCACTACTGGACAGCTGGCCAACAGCTGAATAAAGCACAGGAATCTTCTCAAAGTGTCAGTTTGAAAAAATTATAAACGTTGTCAGCACAGCCTCCACAGCTATAATGCTGGAAAGTGGCTTCCGACAAAGGGCTGCAACAACAACAATTAGTTTTACTATCAATTAATCTATCAATGATTTTCTCACTTAGATTAGAATTCTGGTCCATAAAATGTCAGGAAATGGCCAAAAATGGTTCCCAGCCCGAGATAATGTCAACAAATGTCTTGTTTTGTCCCCTACCACAAGATATTCAGTTGATTGTCTTAAAGAACTAAAGACATCAGAAAATATTCACATTTAAGAAGCTGGAATCTGAGAATTTGGACTTTTGGTTTTGACTCAAACCTATTAACCGACTATCAAAATAATTGGCAATTAATTTCATTGCTGTCAACTAATCAACTCACTGATTAATCATGGCAGCTCTAGTCCGACAAATAGCAGCCATATCCACATGTTTGGGTCCTAAGGTCTGACTGCTTTTAGTCTGAATTGTTCTCTAGTCAACATTTCACATTGTAAAGGCCAGTTTTTGTAAATGGAGTTAAATCAACTGAGGTCTTAAATGTCTTCAACTGCTCCCCTACCTTGCAGGTAGAGGCCCCACGTGGCAGCCGCCCATGTGTTTCTTGCCAATAATAGTCACCACTGACTAAGATCTGCAAAATGACATTGTCCACAGCTTCTGTTTGCATGACAAAGCCTAGTATAACAAATCAGCGAAATCCTATTTTAGTGTACTTTGCTGTGCTGTTCTAATTATTATCCCAGATGGGAGTGGAGGTGGGAGGTTCAACCATTCTCTCACAGTTTTATTGCATCTTCAAAGGGTGGTACAGCACAGCTTTCAAAACATTAATATGTTCGAGCATCTCAGAAATCAAAGCACTGGAGAAATTATTGTCCACTCTGCTTTGCCTCAGACTAATAATATTGCTTACGTCGGATCACTTTACAACAAGATTATGTCAAATGTGAATCCATAAATTAGCCCGGGATTGCTAATTAAAGTTCCAAAACTTCACAAAAGAAACATGTAAAATGACAGACCCAGAGTGATTCTGAAGACATCGTTAAGCCAGAGCGTTAACTGATTTCTCACTGGAGAAAAGGTCAGGTTCTGAATCAAAAACCAAACCACCCCAATAAACCGAGGGTATCCCTTTTCCCAGCCTCTTAAAGTGTGTGTGGTGTTAGTGCAATTAACATCTTAGCGTGTTTCAGCACACCCTGACCCTTCACATTACACACCACCTCTGAAAACAGATGCTTCACCTGGAATGGCTTAATAACTTTAGACATTAGAATTACATCATAATTACACGTATGCCACGGTAAAATGGGAGGATTACCTCTATTGTTGTTATTACAGACGGGTTTAAGAATTGCAAACACTGAATTAGATACGGGTGACTTCACAACTCCACTCTAGCACTGCCATTATTTATGCTTCTTCAGGTTTTGCATGCTGTGGCCAATCACAATCAGTGTCAGGTAGCTCAGAACAGAGTGGTGTGTTAGTAGACGTCGCACAATCCCTTCAGGCGAGCAGGTCAGACAGTTTGGTCCATTACTGCTAGTTCTTTGCAACAGTTTGATCTTTTCTCCGCCTCTGTCAGAGTGTTTTAAAATATATCTACTTATACTTTGCCTGCTTAAAATGATAAAAGAACCACCGGATAAGGATGATGTGATGTTTGTTTAAATATCAAAGATTGAACTGCTGTAATACAAACACAACACGCAACAGTTTAATATCTGGGAATATGTGAATTCAGGTTAATTGTATATTTGCCTACCACTAATCATTATAGGGATTGGAGTCCTGGGCTCTCAGGTACAAGGTTAAAGGTCCAGTGCGCAGGATTTAGTAGCATCCAGTGGTGAGGTTGCAGATTGCAACAAACTGAATACCCCGACCACACCCTATCCTGTGGTGACTGCAAAAAAACGTGAACAACATGGTCTGTTTTGGTGTAGAAACATGGCGGTGCAGCATGGAGGACTCAGTTTCAGGTGATAATACACTAATGACGCCGTATTTATGAATATTATATTGTATTTCTGTAAAAAAAAGCTACCCCTAAATCCTCAGACTGGACCTTCAAGAGCATGGCACATACAGTTTATTACACACTATTAAACAGTCAGGAGGTAAATTATTGTGTTTTATTACTGATATTGATTGGTAGGTATGGAGAAATGTATAGCAAAAAGCTTGTCTGGACCCCAAAAACACTTCCTTAAAATAAGTCAGTAATAAAAGTCCCTTTCATTCCTTTTAGTTGATCACAATGTTAGGTTGTACCTGAGGCTTTTTTCAAATCTTTAAACTTTACTTACGCTTTTTCTGGGCCTGCTGGTGGATGTGGCCTTTGTCCTTGTCGGGGGAGAAGCTCCTGCTGCTCGTGTTGGATCCGGAGCGGAGTGGTGGCTGGGCTTCCCTGCTTACAGGAGAGCGGTCCCGTTTGGCCACTACAGGCGGAGAGGTCCGGTGATCACTCCGGTCTTGTCTACAAAGATACGCAAAACATTGTCTTGGATTTTAGTGACTAAACAAAAGATAAATCGTCAAGTCAATCAGGTCTATAAAATGATCACTTGAGGAAAAAAACAATTTTTACGTCACCTGACTTATACAAGTATAATATGTTATCGCTACTAGCCATGGGAATCTCTGCGACTTTCTTGAAATCTAATTATTGTATATCTGCAGAAACCTTTGGCATCAATTCATTTCAGGAGTTTCACTTGAAAAGTTACTCTTTTAGAGATTGTCTTCTCTAGACTTCGTCAAGTCACATTTTCAAAGAAAACATAATTTTGACCATTTTTTGTTGTGAAAACTTGCACACTGTACTTACTCAATACTTTTTTTGAGTACATATTAACGATGGAATCTAAATGGTGTTTCAATGTCATTTAATACAGTTTCCTTTTGTCAATGTTCTAGACCAATTTCTTTAATAAATTTTGATTTGAAGCCCACTTCTGAAATCAAAATTAAACAACTGATTTCAACTTAGTGAAACAAGATACTCAAGTGGATGTGATGGTTGTGATTTGGCTTTTCTGTCTGGCGCTGACCTTCGAGGAGGACCTGAGCCTCGTCCTCTGTTGCGGAACTGGGGGGCAGGTCTGCCACGGTGCCTGAAAAAACAGTAAAAAAATACAGACAAATCAACAGCTGCTGCTTGGTGAAGAAAAATATATGATAAACAAACCAGGAGCATGTTTAATGTAAATTTAAAAATGCATCATTTTCATCATTACTTGTTTAAAGACGAGAAAAGGTTAGGTAATCATCAAGAGTTCCTTCAGATGGGTAATGGAAACAGAATAAATAGACCAACCCAAATTCAGACTCAGTGGGGCACTGTGGCACGCTGATCAATTTGTGGAGGGAGGCAATCTTCTAGTTTGGCACAAGCAACCGTTAGCTCACATTTGGACGAATTATGGTTTTGTTTCGAATCTATCTGTTTTCAATTGTAGGCAGTGCCATGATTAGGCCCAATTATAGAGCTGAAGTCATGTAGCACTGTCATCAAAAGTATTATTTTGTTGGGGTTTTTTTTATTGTCTTTTATTTATTAATTTAGAACATTTTATTGTGACTGTGGTGTAATCTTTTGTCATGCAAAGTTTAATTCATTTATTGCTTTTAGAGGCGCTTTGGGCTGCATGCTTGTATGAAAGGCACAATATAAAAGGTGAGTTGAGATGCTTTATTCAACCATGTACATCTAAAATGTGAAAGGCCCGACACAAGTACTGAAACGTCCCCTCTTTTTTTACATTTTGCAGACTCAAAGTTTTCAGAACAACAACCTTTAGGCCCGGAGGTATAAACGACCCAAAGGCACCTGGTTATCCTGACCTCTGCCTGGACTCAAGCAGCATCTCAAACAAAGAGCAGGTCTAACAAGGCTTCAAACTTTTACGACTCCTAGTTTGTTTGAAGTAGCCAAGACTCAGCCTGCCATTTGACTAACCTGAATTTGCCATCACTGAATAGCCATACATGCAGGAAAAAACTAGCATCAAAAGGCTTTGGATACAAAAGTTGTGTACTTTCTTTTTTGAAAACATAAATATTCCACAGGGAGTAAACTAAGCATTTATCCCAAATTTACCCAAACATTACACACATTTATAAGGCCATGCTATATTGGCAAGCAAGATATACTGCAGGAAATAGGCTCTTGTTACAGAAACTAAACAAAGATATTAGCAGTGCGATGCAATATTTTGGTGAGTCATGAAGCCTAAAAATAAATGTGGGTCCCTTGAGACAAAAAAAACTAAAAATAATGACAAATAATACCCACTGTATTAACTTTGCGTTATTTGATAGCTCCAGAAAAGGGCTGGCTTGTTATGACAACACAATTTAATGAATGGATTTAAAAAGTCAGTTCACAAAAACAAGACACATCTTGTGTCCTTCCATGTAAAAATACAATCCAAAACTACATGGCAGTTATGGATTGTTCAATTAGAGTGCTAAAAAAACAAATTAGGCATTTATTCATAATCTGGGATTAAAACCTCCACAAGTCATCTAAGCTTTTGTCACCAAGACGCCACTGTAGAACTTAATTACTATCAAGTTTCTCAACAGTCTGTTGTTATCCCAAACCCCTTAAGCTTTATTTATAGTTGTACAGTGAACTAGGAAGTTTGTGTACGTAGCGGCCAAAGCTACGCCACTTGGCCTTTCAGAGTTTCTTCTGAGAGTCTCCCTGCCTTGTTGGATGGATAGGATGAAGGGATAGGGAATCAGCTGCATATTTGCAGGAGAAGCTGAAGCATAAACTCTTTGACCCAAAGAAGTGTTTTTACATGGGTGAAATTGACGTCTGGAAACAATAGTCAGCTGCCCACATGCACAGAAAAACACTGTTTGGAACCATTTTTCCTGTTCGTACTGTCTATTGAAAGATCAGTTTCTAATGCGCTTCCAGTGTTAGTGATGGGGGTTAAAATTCACAGTTCTCCTTCTGTGTAAAAATAGTTAAAGTTAATATGAAGTGATCTGAGTTAGTCATATCAGGTGGGTGTCTGCAGAAGTTACAGTCTTTTAGTGCATAATTCCATCTATGTTTCCTGCAATGGGGGCCAGTGACCCAAAGAGGGAGTTTGCAAAAATACTCACTATGAAAAATATTCATTATGAACATTATGACATTTGTCCTAATACGTAAAGTTTTGTCATTCTGCAAAGATAATTTCTTGAACTTTAAGAAAATGTAATTTAAGGTTTGTTAGGATCAAAACTTAGATCAATAAGTTGAGCATCAATGTAACCTCTATGTACTTTGCCAACAGCTAATATATTCAGATAAATCTTAATTGTCAATTTGACAGGGTGAGCACCAAAAAAAGTGAAGCAGTAACAACTTTAAGATGGATCGTGAAGTTCAAATGCAGTGTCCAAACACTTCATCAATAAAGTGTGATCACCACCCCAGAATGCCTACCGAAGCATGTGCAAATTCATTCACAGGTCATAGTGAAGTTTGAAAATGTGTATTCTTGATGCATGTTTATGAATAATGCATCCATAGGTATTTTATTAGTCTAAATGTACATTTTTGACATGTAAAATGCTTTCTAATAGGAACGTTTTCCACACACTTTAAATAATTTGACCAAAACGCTACTGACTTCCTACGTCACATTACCAGAACAGAAAAATATACAAGTAACTTGTGATATCAACTAAATATCAATTTAATGCAGAAAGGACCAAAAGAGACACAAGACACACACTGCTCAGAATATCTGAGAAGTGTGTGGGTGTTTGACTGAAGAGGGAGTGGTCCAGCTGTTTTTCCTCTCAGGGTGGGGTAAGGGGTGGAGTGCTTATTTGGCAGAGTGAGTAGACACTAGTGCCCTTTGTCCCCCTCTCTAGCCTGGTATGACTCCTGGAAAGCAGAGCCTGGGCCTGTAAACTGTCGGTATGTTGGAGTGGCCGGGGGGGGAGGGAGCGTCTGTTAGCTGGCCTGTGTGGAGTTACCTTAAGAGCCGTGTGGTCATAGATAATTGAAATATGCTTCCTAAATATATTTGTCAAAACTTTACTTTTCTGACAAGGCATTTGCAAAAGCAATAATGTGAAGATGGTATAGTCTTTACTATCTGGGGGAGGTGCAGAATTTAAAGAAATCATTGAAAGTGAGAGCTTGGCAAACCCATTTTATTCCAATTTTATTCAATGTGATGAACGCCACACATCATGAGGATCATTGAATCTCTACAAACCAGTAATGTTCACTTTTTAAAAGACTTAACTCTGCCTCCACCTAGTGGTCAGTTTGTTGAATTACATAAAGATTCAATGGCGCAACAGACAATCTAACTAATCTATTAATTAATAAGCTAATCTAATCCACCTAAGAAAGACGACAAACAAAAATGATTTACCTTGAGCCTAACTGATGCCTCAAATCGTCTCTGCCGTAGGACTGTTGGGAGTAGTGGCCCTCCTGAAAACAAAATCACAATTACATCAATCTTAAAGGTTTTCAGATTTTGACCTGCAGTAAACTATGACCTAGCTGTAGTCCTATAACTATGATTTGTTTTTTTACATTGTTGTCAAACATGTGAAACAAAACATATTTTAGTTTACAAACCATGCTTTCCAAGATTGTCTTACATTTCGTGGGGGTGGAGAATTTCTGCGATAACTGTGGCTTTCTTCATAGTATCTGCGATCACTGGGCGGGTAACCATCTTCACCGTGACATTCTCTCGCGCCCTGGTAATTTCGAGGACCACCATACCACTGGTCATCATCATAGCCTCTGTCATACCCTTCCACTGGCCGAGGCATAGGATTCCTCTTTTCAACAATATTGACGACTCGATGGACTTTCACCTGAAATTACACAATTCAGCAATAGCAAAGTTTTGGATTAAGAATAATTTGACAGACTGGCCGTACAGAGTACTCCAGAGCTCAGGGCAGATGACATTTCAGAAAGAAAACACTAATTGTTTACAAATATAGCCATTCTTCACAGGTTGAATGTTTGGAAGTACCTCCATTTTAAATCGTTAAGTTAAATATCCCAATCCCAACCAATGACAACGGACATGGAGCTGTCCACAGTGAGATGTGATGATATGATGTTACAAGTCATTTTCTCTGCAAAATTTTGATAATTTAATGCGGCCCTAGTCCAGTAAAGACTTAAGATACTGATCACCACAGTCAAACAGCTCAATGAACAGCTTGGTTTATAGCAGCGTAGAACATAAATAATTGTTTTTCAAGTGTCAATGGACATAACATCAACATCCCCCTTAAACTGTGACTTACTAGAGAAAAAAAAGAATGAATGAATTATATTAATACTACCGTCCATGGTCATAAAAAGCTAACAAAGACTATTAATTAATAAGTTCTTCCAGCTAATTACCAAGGGGGCTGAGTCAAATGTATTTTAACCATGCGAAACAGCATCCCTCCTTACCTCTCGTACATCCCTTGCATCCATTGCTGAGAAGTGATCTTCATATGCTTCTCTGATTGATAACCGGCCATGTCGATATGCCACTGCGAAACAAGAAGAATAAGAATAAAAAAAGAGTGTGTTGGTCAGATGATGAGTGTAAAATACGCTGAAACTATGATGTCGTCTTTAGATCGGGCATTGGGGCAACAAAGCTGGTGGAGGATTGAATAGATCTGTTTAGAGGGGGAAAGGCCCACAACAAAAGCCCGTGCATATTAAATAATGCTTTGTTACATGGTTGTAGAAGCGGACCAGGCTTTCTACTAGCTGAGCCAGAAAAAAATGGGGAGTCAGTGTATCATCCAGTGCGGCAATGACTTGATGCAACCTGTGAGATTTATTTTCCAACCGTGATGAATTCAAAGTTGTTTCCACTTACTGTTGAAAGAATGCTGTTGGTTCCCTGCCTGGTACGCTCAAGATGTCTCCGTAGAGAATGATGTACCTATAAGAAGGAAGGAGCTTAGTCTTCTTTATTTGACACATGCCCAAACACACAGCAAGAACACACACATGACAAACACACAAGAGGTCTGACCTCAATTCAAGAACA
Source organism: Spondyliosoma cantharus (assembly GCA_900302685.1). Lineage (NCBI taxonomy): Eukaryota > Metazoa > Chordata > Actinopteri > Spariformes > Sparidae > Spondyliosoma > Spondyliosoma cantharus. The sequence continues at coordinate 19,644 of OMLP01013057.1, read as the reverse complement.
TTTTGTATTCCACACCCCACCCTAAACTTCATTTCATTCCATCACTTGTTTCATTTTTTAATTGCTCCGAATTCTGTCACCTGCCATCACCATACCTGACAACGGGGACCACTGCAGATAAAGACAGAACTCACCTATGCATTTCTAATTCAAAATGTCCAAAGTTTCCAAGTATCTGTCCATCTATCATACGACCTCGTGTAATAGATTCACTGCGCTGTGTTGTAACGAATGGTTTTGCGTTTAGCTGACATAAAATTACCAGTAAGATTACTGGATTAGAAAGTTTCACGGTGTTAGTTCTGTTATTAGCAACCCTAGCTAAATAGCATCATAGCACAAGAAACTCACTTACCCAATACTGATTTAAATCCTCCTGGCAGAACGGTGCGTTTCACGTATTTCTCATATCTCCAAGTCTGAACACTTATACTTGCATTAAAAAAAAATGTGCAAATCAAATCAGAATAATCTAAAAACAAAATAAACCACACCACCGATGCTTTCCTGCCTGCTGCTTCTTCTTCCTGTTTAGTTTCCCCGTCTGCTCTTCTTCGTTGAACACGCTTCCAAGAAACATTGCGCTGCCTCCCCCTGGTGGCGACTCGTGGTAAGGACAACCTAATAAGAGGGTTAGAAGTGAAAGATATTTTACCTCAATAAAAGTAGCAATTACGCAAATATGTACAATTAAGATGGAATAAAAAAAAGGTACTCATTAGACAGCATTTATATCATGATAGTATTATAATTCATGTCATTTTGGGGAATACATTTAAAGAGAAGAGAAAGCGATGAAAGGGGAAGAAAAATCAGTCATGATGGATTTTCATGACTGAATGTGCAGAATAAACAAACTTTTATTTTGTTTATATTTTTGGAAGTCATTAAGAAGCCACCTTCCTAGCTTTTTTAAAAAAAACAAAAACAAAAAAAACATTTACTCAAGCTCATTATTTGATCATTCTGATTATTTGTGTCTCAATAGACCTAGTGTTTCACTTTACGTATGGTGACTGTAGTCTCCTCCGATGTTCCTAGGTTATTTATCCGTATCTGTTATTTTACTCCCTTTGCAGCTGTGACTGTTTAGCTTGCCTGTTTGGCATCAATGAGATAGAGTAGAAGAAGTTAACTTTTTTTTTTACTTTAAAATCTAGTAAAATAGAAATATACACAGGTAAAGTTAACTTTTTTTTACTTTTAAAGCTTGTAAAATAGAAATACACACGTCAAGTTCACTTTCTTTACTTTAAAAGCTTGTAAAACATAGAAATACACAGGTAGAGTTCACTTTTTACTAAAGTAACTTTTTCTAACTTTAAAATCGTGTGAAATAGAAATACACAGATAAAGTTAACTTTTTTGTCTTTTTTACTTAAGTAACTTTTTTACATTATAATCTTGTAATCTTGTACAGTACTTGAGTAAAAATGCATTTAATCAAATCCTCACTCAAACAACAAAGAAACTGTCCATTAGTCTCTATGAAAATGTCAGTTCACCCTCCACATGTTGATGGATTGGCAGATTTATAAACTACATGTGTACATTGAACCCCCTCCAGTCCTCAGGAGACCTGTGCTGTCTGCTGCCATGCTGTGACCGCACAAAGCGCCTTTAACGCTCGTTGTGTCACATTCACGGCCGCCTCTGTTGTGATTACATTAGAGGTGATTGGCTAAAGCCGCGTCACGTGGCCGTCCTTCGACAGGAGTTTCCACGACAGCTGAGTAGCAGCTAAATGCGTGTTTTCACCTGTAACACTGCCGCCTTTCAACTCCGCTGAGTCGAAGTTTCTCAACATGGGAGACAAGAAGAGCCCCACAAGGTAAAAACTGTCGCCGGTGCCTTTGAATGAAGACTTTATCGGACCGTTTGCTAACAGAAAGCTGGCTCAATGGATGAAGCCGTTTCACTGAAGTGTTCATGGCGGCTGGCTGCTGCTTCAATCCGGGGCAGCCGCCTGTGTAAACCGAAAGCTCCCTGATCCGCAGTGACTTTCTGAGCGGAACATGTCTTTCAGAGTTTTGTCTTTCCTGTTCTGGAAATCTTTATCTAACAGGCTTTCTTTTACAATGGTTGAAAACGTGCCATTGTGACAGTGTTTTTGTTTTGTTTTTGTCTGAAGGCCGAAGCGGCAGTTGAAGCCCTCCTCCGATGACGGGTACTGGGACTGTAGCGTCTGCACGTTCAAGAACAGCGCTGAGGCGTTCAAGTGCTTGATGTGTGATGTCAGGAAGGGGACGTCAACTCGGTACGAATCACTGTGGCTGTTAATTTGTTTTAACAATCACAGCACACACCGAACCATTTCAGTGTTAGCTGCACAATACATGAAGTAGAGGCAGGTTATAACTTTTGCAATAAGTCCTATATTCATTAAGGGTTATTGTTTTTTTGTTGTTTCAACTTTGTGGACATTTTATAGTTTTGTGGGTGAGTAAAAAACAATGAAGGATTAAGCCACTGTACAGGTTCATCCCTGGCCTTTGGAGGCTTTGGAAGTATAGAATTTAAAGGTGCAGTATGTAAGAATAGAGTGGTCTCCGGTTCCCTCGTCTAATTCTGATTCATTTTCAGTTATATGCTAGAAATATGGTCTATGGTTACCACAGGCTTAAGATGTTTACACGTTTTTGTTCTACAACATAGCATCCATTATTAAATGTCCCACAGTTTAATTATGAAGCGCTTGTGTGTCTTAAAAATGGCGGTTGCTAACAGGTGGCTAAATGAGGCTGAAGATGACACTTAAGTTCTGCCTCTGATCCTATATTGGATGTGGTAACAAACGGTAACAGAGGGAAATCGACGTCTGTGTGTAAGGGTAAGCAGGCAGCTCGGGACAGGGGTGGGCCGTTTTGACGCCGTTTTCACACAGGTCCTTCACTGGATGCTCAGAATAAAAGAGAAATGGCCGAAACTAAGAACAAAGTATTAAGACCAAACAACGGCATCTAATATGTGGAAAAAATGCAGAATTTATTGGGGGTGCACCGATCCGATATTAAGATCGGATATCGGCCCTGACATTGACAAAATAGCTGGATCGGAAAAATGAACAGATCCATGGGCCGATCCAGTTTGTTTTTTTTTCCTCCTCCTCCGTCGCAGCACATCCTACAGCGACAACTACATTTTATTTATTTTAATTTAATTTTTACTAACAAATAAATAAGAATTCAAATATTTTATTGCTAATCACCATCAGCCACCAAAACTACCACAGAGTTGAATCAGCACCGTTTTAAATGCTAACATGAGACCCTTCATAAAGGTCGGACTTATTGTTAAGCCAGAGACGTAACTGAGAGTAATCCTATACGCATTATACCACATTATTTTTCGACGTTATGAATGATTATTTCTTATACTGGTACATGTTGACCATGGAAAATTGATGAAATGCTGGAAAGTTTCTTTATCGCCTCACAGTAGATTTTGGTGTAAAAAATCTTTCCCATCTGCTGGGAAGGATTTCACGAAATACCTTTATTTGCTCATTTCTGCCTGCACAGGGGAGTTGTTTTTTTTTTTTGCTATGTATCGCAGTCTGCCAGTAAAGAGCTGCAGAGACATCCTGAATTAACATGGACTTTACTATATCCACTGAACTGTACTTTCGATTATGGAGAGCTCTGAACCAAAACCAACAGGAGTCAGTCTGATACACCAGTGCTACTGAATCAAGTTTTATGGAATTTTGTTGATTTGACATGTTGGTGTTTCATTAGAAGTTATTGTTGTAAGCCCCCTGCTCCTCCTGGTCTCATGAAATAGTTACACAGTCCTACAGGTATGAATGTAACTGTAAGTCCAATAAACTTTTTTTTCATGTTTTTCAGAAAACCGCGGCCTGTTTCTCAGCTGGTTGCACAGCAAGTAAATCAGCAATTTGCACCCTCCGCACACCCCAAAAAGGACAAGAAAGAAAAGTCTGAGAAAGACAAAAGTGATAAAGATCCATCGCTGAAAAAGAAAAGCCATAAAAAGTTGAGGTAATTAATTCATCAGAATCAGGGGGCTTTGGGTTTTGAAACCACTTAAATATTCAGTGTCCTCCAAGCAGTTTTCAAGTCTTGTATCTGTCTGCTTGTCTTCTCCAGGCCCAGGTTAAAAAACATCGACAGGAGCAGCGCCCAGCATCTAGAGGTCACAGTCGGAGACTTAACTGTAATAATCACAGACTTTAAGGAGAAAGCCAAACCCATTTCCACTTCAACAAGCGCTGCCTCAGCAGACCAGCACAGTCAGAGTGGCTCGAGTTCTGAAAACACTGAATGAGTCGTCTCAAGATGCTCCTGGCCTCACGAGGAAAGGCTCATCGGTTAACGGAAAGACTCGCTAACCTTCACACCTCCAGTCTGCTCAACCTGTTTTTCTGCACTCTCAACAGCCTCAACCAGAGATTAAACTTCAACATGCACGTTTCTTTAATAATACTATAAATGCCAATATGATAGCATTCACTTCTACTCGGGGTTTGTACCTTTCACTGCCTTCCCATGATGGTAAATAATTCAGGAGTCAGGGCATATGCTGTATGCTCAACTCAAAGAACTGCTGCAGCAGGATCTATCGTGGTGAACTGAAAAAGAGGAACTGTAGCATTAAATCCCGGATGTCAGTGGAACTGTGCCGCTTGTGTCACACACGCCAGTGTTTCATCAGCATCACACTGCACAGGCCATTGCTGCACAGAATAAATGATACATGACGAAAGAAAATATGAAGAAGTCATCTAAGAATTGTAGTTTATCCTTGAATTTTGTTATCATTACTTGCACTTGATGGCATCCTACGTTCACGATGACATATTTTTTAGCATTATTTCCATGCCATTATCAGTAAATCATAACACTGTTGGTTACAGCTCTTCTTTTATGCCATTAGATGCCGTTAATTGTTTTACTGTCTAACATTTGAGTAAAATTACTGAATAATTATTCTAACTATGCTTCTCCTTCACTTGGTAGAGTTGAGCATGATTTAAACAATAGAATGGTTTATATTGTAATATAATGTTAAATAAAATAAGTTGTAGATACTTTGATAACTTTTCAATGTTTTTATTGTGAACAGAACAGTCTGTATGAAACATGGTGTGTTTACAAATTCTTTGTTTTAACATCTCCACAGTTAATTGTTTTTTTTGTTTTGTTTTTTGTCTATTTCACTTCATGACTGTTGACAACAAGGATCAACATGAAAAGACAATAGTCTTAGCATTTAAATCTTGTAGCTAGTTAAATTATTTAATCAGTTACTAAGGTGCTCATTCTTCACTATACTATATGCTTCCTTACAACAGTGGTGGAAAGTAAGGCTGCAGGATATGACAGAAAATATGGTAGTATGATTATTTTGAGAGATATTATGATTGTTGTAGTTTACTCGATTAGTTGGAATGATTATCTTTAAATCACAATTTTCCTTTTTACTAAAATAATTACTAAAATCATGACAATGTGACATTTGTTGGGATGTATTCCAGGGCAACTCTGCAGCACTGTAGTACCTCAATATAGTGCTTTTTCGTCACACAGATACAAAACAATACAACTTCTTGGTTGATCAACTTATAGACAGCGTGTATAGTAATTATTTAGTAAGATGCTTAGTGGTGGTGACGTTTAAGTCATGCGACTGCAGTGTAGTCTGTTTATCGCCTATCATTAGCTTTTTACTTGTAGCGATCTAATTTAGGCTTCAAACATCACAAAAGTGGTGTTCATCTGTGAAGATCATCTTGCTGAACAAAACCTGTCATAAACTTGCGTTTGACCACAGAGCTTAATTTCGGCGATTATCCAACATCCAATTAAAAAATGGGTGATTCTGTACGGAAGAGGATTAGGGCCACATGTGATTTTTTTTTTTGAGTTCTGACTTTAAAGTCAGAATTCTGAGAAAAAAGTCAGAATTCTGAGATTAAAGTCAGAATTCTGAGAATAAAGTCAGAATGAAGTGAGAATTATGGGTAAACTCTCTGTAAGGAACCAACTTCAGTGAGAGAGTGACATGAGAGAGTTACATGAAGGAGGGGAGACACAAAAAACCCGAATATGTCGGATTTATTGGAGTTTCTGCGTGTTCGAGGGGTCCCAGAATAAGCCATTGCAGTAATGGAAGAGCAAAACACGCAGAAACTGTGTCTCCCCTCCTTCATGTCACTCTCTCACTGAAGTTGGTTCCTTACAGGGAGTTTACCCTGACTTTTTTCTTAGAATTCGGACTTTAAAGTCAGAACTCCAAAAAAAATTCACATGTGGCCCTAATCCTCTTCCGTAATTCTGACTTCCGCCTTAGCCTACAAAAATACGTCATCACTAAAACGCTCTATACCAATAATCTGAAAAATGCTGAGTATCAACCCCAATAATTGGTCTACCTCTAATGTAAATTGAGACTTTACAAAGAATTCATGGCCACTTCTGGGATAAAATACATCATTATAGATTTAACAATCCATAGCTCCAACATTAAAGTGCTGCATACACATCAGTAATTACAATCCAGTGACATATTCATGTAGGTACATAAGGTCCTCCTGATTATTATCTGCCTACAGAAGTGGGTAGAGTAGCCAAACTTTAGTAAAAGTACTTTTCAAAATGATGAACTCAAGTAGAAGTAGAAATCAAAATTACAACTTGAGTCAGAGGACGAAAGTACTTGGCCAGTTACTTGAGTAGTGAGCTACTTAATAGATTTGCTGCCTGTCAGCTGTGTACACACTGTAGTAGTGACAGATGGTGGATCAAACCAAACACGTGTCACAGAAATGGGTGGGGCGGGGCACTGTACACACCAGCTGTGCTCCCCGGCTTACTTTCTGACTTGATTTATGAGATAGATGATTTAGCCGTGACATCAGATGCTAACTCTAGCTCAGATCATCAAACATGTTCCGTTAGCGCACAAAACTCGAGACACAAAATGCGATGCTATCTCCACGCATTTCTCCTGTGCATGGTTTTCACCTTCTTTTCGCTGTTGTATGTGTGCAATCAGCTAGCCTCCACCTTGGAGGAGGGAGACGACTGGCGCCTGAGAGAGCAGGGGATACCCGACAGGAGCGCTCATGACAGCGGGCACCCTCTCAGGAAACGCCCAGGACTGGCAGGCCTCCGAGACCACGAAGGGATTGACAGGTAGCTTAGCTAGCTAGGTTATCTGTCACATAGCATTAATTTCATTCCACGGCTTAGCACATTAGTTATGTAACCTAGCAGTTAGCTTTAGCCTCATTTGGAAGTTGCTATGAAGTTTAGTGAGGCTGTAATGTCGGACCTAAATAACAAGCTAATGTTAGCTACCGGGCTGATAGCAATTTAGTCGTAACTGGATACATGTAATTTAATTCACAGATATAATGTATTGTGCGTTTTATTTGTCTATTGTTTGTAAGTTGTGTGTTCAAATGTGTTATTGCTATCCTGTTTAAATCCTTTAGCTACCACCTGTTAGCAGTTTAATGTATTTAGCTAGATAATTGATTAATCATTAACGTTACTGCTAACCTGAGTAATTCTGTGCCTCATTAGCTTTTAGCTGGATTTAAAGGACCGCCATCTGTTAAACAACTAACTGTAGGACGCAGTTCAGGACAGATCTAACAAGTAACCATAACCCCAAAACGTGTTTTCCAAGAGATTAATTCAACCCTGAGGATCCAAAAGATCATGTTTTTATTCTGTCAGGTGTAAATCAGGGTCAGTTTCTTACTGGAATCCATATTGGAGACTGCCTGCTGATGTTTGTGGAGTGAACTGCTTATTGGGATCACCTCTTAGGTATGACTGATTTTGTGCATCTCTATGAAAAAGATACCTATGCTCTTTGATAATCAGTTGACTTCATCTTGAATCTTTCACCTCCTTCCCAAGTCCACGGTTCAGAGTAAACGATAGGCCTGTTGCTGCATTCACAGTGAACATTGTGACTACTCTTGAGTTTTCAAAAATCTATCAGATGAAAAAATACTATGTTTCACAGTATAGTTTAACCTCAAATGTCTGTTATACTTCTCAAAGATTGACATTCATATACACTACCAGTCGAAGGTTTGGACACACCTTCTCATTTTTTTTCATTTTCTTTATTTTGAAGCTCATCGAGAGAATGCCAAGAGTGTGCAAAGCAGTGATCAAAGCAAAGGGTGGCTATTTTGAAGAATCTAAAATATAAAACATGTTTTGAGTTATTTTCCCACTTTTTTGTTTACTACATAATTCCATATGTGTTCATTCATAGTTGTGATGCCTTCAGTGATAATCTACAATGTAAATAGTCATGAAAATAAAGAAAAAACATTAAATGGGAAGGTGTGTCCAAACTTTTGACTG
>OMLP01013056.1:0-26878 GCA_900302685.1 Spondyliosoma cantharus | reverse complement strand
CGAAATCCAAACTCAGAATTGTAATATTTATATTCCGTAACTGAATGAACAAGCTGTTCTCAGACGAACACAGTTTGAAGCTGGAAAGGTGGCAGGGTCCGCCTCATATAAACAAAGGCGAAACAACATGTAACTGTGTGTGTTCATTCAGTTTACCCAGTCATGAAAACGAACGGTTAGCTGTAGTGCATCCGTCCCTGAGGCAAGCCCGAGTGATATTCATTTTGTGAAGCTCGTAGATTGTTTAAACTTTCGGAAAACAGGTATTGCGATTTACAACTGCGACGTCCTCTAAACGCTGCACTATCTATCTATTTATCGGCTATAATTTCATTATCCGCCGAAAACCGAACGTGTCAGTTTTCCATTATCATTATTGAGTTTGTTTAGGTCTTTCTCTTCTGATTTAAAAATTTCTTCCCCCAACACTACGTAGTGCACCTTTAATCATTCTTCCCCTTATTATTCAGCGTTGGCTGTGCGTGTCACTAGCTGTATGTCTGTTTCTGTGCACGCTGAGAGAAATGTAAACCGGAATGTCAAATTCCTTGTTCACGGCATCAGTCAAGGTGACATCATGTGCTTTATCTTTCTTCTAGGTCCGGATCCAAACCCAGAAACAGTTCAGCGGCATATGGCAGTGTGTGGTGGCGACGTTTTCCAAAGAAGGGGTGGGTGGACCCGTCGTGGTTACTTACCTGCCTGTCATAGGATGTTTCTCAAATTTTTCTATCAAGTTTGTTGAGAAGGAACGCAACAAGAAACCGAGGCAACCAACTAGAAGACAATAACGTGAAGGTCCGAACCAAGTTAATGTGGCCACACCCAAAGACTCTGCAGGACCAGTTGGACCATATTAAAAAAAAAAATAGCCCGTGTGGCACATGTGCAGACCTGCCAACCCTTATGCATTGTGACATCGAGTCATGATAGCGTGATTAGTCACTCTGCTGTATGCGGAAAGAATGTGTCGCTCGTGAATTTCAGCTGTAGTCGCGTCTTATGTGTTTGAATAATTTTGACGTTACGATTCCTGTGTATTGTGCTGCAGAGATAATAATAAAACAGATAGTTGCTCATTAGTCAGAAATACTTTTAACGTTTTTTTTCTCTCGCTTGTGTCATCAGCCGCACGGCTTCTTCAAAGGCATGTCCTTACCCCTGACCACGGTCACTCTGACGTCCTCGGTGTCGTTTGGCACATACAGGAACTGCCTGCAGTGTCTGAGCAAGGTGCGAAGAGGTGGTTCCGGTCCAAACACCAAACTAGAAGTCTTCCTGTCCGGTATGGCGGGGGGTATAGCTCAGGTAACTCATGCAACTTTGCAAACCGACTGAAATGTGTTTCATTACGCTGTAAAGGGTGTGTGACATTGTATTTCTAAAACACACAAAAAAAAAAAAAAATACATGTTTAGCGATGGCTTTTGCTGACGCCCTCCTTTATCTGCCTCCAACAGACACTGGTGATGAGTCCAGGTGACCTAGTGAAAGTACGCCTGCAGTGTCAGACAGAGTCCAAGCGAAGTGGAGTCAAACCCAAGTACCACGGTCCAGTTCACTGTCTACTGAGCATCATCAAAGCGGAGGGGGTGGCGGGGCTCTACAGAGGAGCGCTCCCGCTCATGCTCAGAGACGGGCCGTCGCTAGCCACGTATTTCCTGACGTACGCGACCGTCTGCGAAATGCTGACGAGCAGCGGCAAGAAGAAACCAGGTGAGTGACGGAAAAAACACACAAAATCGGGGGTTGGCGTGGTAATCTGAAAAGTAACGAGTAATTTAAGCTGTCAGACAAGTGTAATGGACTAAAAAGTACAATATCTGTCCTGAGATGTAGTGAAGTGCAAGTATAACGTTGCATAAAACCGGAAAATACTCAATCGCATTCCATCACTGCTTATATGTGTCAGCACTTTTTTTTTTTTTTTTCATATTTTAAAGCAGCCCACGTGAGAATTTTTTGCTGTTGAATAAAATCAACAACATCGCATGCATAACCATAAAATATCAGTTAAATGCGACGATCACTGGGCTTCGTCGTGCTTATCAACCTCAGTCTGCATTTGCCCTTTAACCCCATCGGCTTTTCCTTCTCCTCCAGACTGGGGCGCCGTGATGCTCGCCGGGGGAATAGCAGGAGTCGCAGGCTGGACGTTGGGAACCCCCATGGACGTGATCAAAGCCCGCCTGCAGATGGACGGCGTTCGGGAGACGAGGAGATACAAAGGTTTTTTTCACTGCATCGCGGAGACGGTGAGGGTGGAGGGACCGGGCGTGTTCTTCAGGAGCTTGGGCATCAATTACCTGCGCGCGTTCCCCGTCAACATGGTGGTGTTCACCGCGTACGAGCTTGCCACCGGCGTCCTCCAGGCCGAACCTGACAGCGCTGAGCCGCCTCGTTTAGGGTTTGAATAGTATCGACTACCTCGAGACACAAGGACCCGTGTTTTGTTCAGGTTATCTCTGTCCGTGTTTGTTTGTTTGTTTGTTTGTTTGTTTTAAAGGTCTTCGGCAGGAAAATGTCAGTTGAGCTGCGATGACTTTAGGGATTGTTACAAGTCTAATGTGCAGCTTGGAAGGGTCATGTATCGTTACACACTCAGGAGTAATTGTCAGCAATGGTCACAGAGTGTACCATAGGTTGGACCAGCGGGGCTCTGTCCACTAGATGGCGTCCCTGGCCAGCTTGTTACATTATTATTTTTTTTATTTTTTTTTTATTTCTGCTCTCTGTTTTATGACAGGAAGTCTGTTGTACTGGGCTGCTTGAATTTAGAATTTATGAATGAGCTGCAGCACGCACAATTTTTAAAGCAGCGAGCATGATACCCGTCCATGCCAACGCAAGCACGTCCGCATATCAGAAGCGCCGTTGCAGTTTATTTCCAACTCGGTAGCAAAAGGGCAAAGCTGGACAATCTTAATAAAACACTATATGTTGATATTTTAACCCTTGATGAACTGGATTTTTTTTTTTTTTTTTTAAAAAGGGTGTTTGTATAAATGGTATTACGGTAACGGGTGGATTTACCAGGCTGAATGTTTGGATTTCAGTGGACAGATTGAAAAAGGAGCAAACATTATCTTTATTAGCTCATTTATTTTATTCCATCCCTGTCTTGAACACATTGAGAACTGTACTTTAAAATACAAATACACATTTGTATACATACGGTACAGCTACTGATCTGTGTATGAATTTTAAGGGCTGAAGGTTGGTTTCAGTTCTCTGAGCGACCAGGGGAAAACAATGCTCAATTATTATGTATTTAACAATGCTGGATATGCTTATTGTGCCTTCCATAATAAAGGCAGTTCTACAAAACGATTAAATGTTGTGTTGATTTCTGTCATGTCACTGCACAAACGAGACAAAACCAAGGCATGTAGTTTCACAGATGGTGAATGTTTGTGGAGGAAACAGGCTTGGAAGTGAAGCAGACGCTGCCATTTTTAGCCGGTGAAAACACACTTTTGTATTCAAGACGGTTCCCCCTTTACAACCTTACAGGATAAAGATCTTCACTGACTGACTGACTGATTCAATTTCTTTAATGTGATATCTAGAATCAAGGGTCCTAGATATACACGTTGCAAAGAAAAGGTGTGAACGTTTGCCTTTATTTGAAAAATATGGAGGTGGGTGGATCATGAGTACATTTTGAACCCAGTTTTAATCTCTGTCACTTTTGAAGGGTTCTTGTGTTCCAGTCATTCATCGCTTTCAGTTACAGTTACAGTGAAGATGTCACGGTACCTGTTGCTTCTTCAAACGTAGACGAACTATAAGTCCACTGTACGGAATAAAAGACGTTGTTTTGAAATCTAAAACGGGGTTGTTCGGAAATTGACATCGCTGCAAGCTTACAGCCAGAGATATTCAGATGCTCTTGTCTGACTTTAGCAGGACCATGCAGAAACAACTGGTGCCATTTTTTTTTTTACTCCAATATAGCCAAAAATGTAAAGGGGCAATATGTTAAAATTTTAGCTGGAAAAAAATGTGACAAAAATCATCACCAGAATGTGAATCAATACCATTTCTGATGGCATGATGCCCGTGTGTTGTGATACGGTATCTACTGAAGTTAGCATGCTAACCAGCTAGCCCCGGCCCGTCTCGGTCCAAGACTCCTGTCAGCTCTCAGTCTGAAACACTAGCTGCACGGCTAACTGAGCTAAGCAGCTAAGGGTAGCTACAGTTAGCAGCAGTTTGCGGTTATTCTGCTCATATACAGTACCGCTGAATGTGGCAATTAGCCATTTTGTTTTTTGTTTTTTCCATATACACCTTTAACTGATTTCTAAGAAGGACCTTCTGGTCCTATGTTGATTATTTCTACCTGGAAGCTGTGTGAGAGGAAAAGTCACCATCTGTCTCAACATTACCCCGAAAATCAGAAGCTTCTTGAACGTGACAGCCACCTCTTGTATTCCCTGCCAGGTTCTAAATTAGCGGGACAAACAAGCCTATTGTGTGATGGAATAATTAGCCGAATCAGATTATCCCGCGAGCAATGTCAAGTGGAATCTAGCAAACATTTTTAAGAGCTGATTGAGTGAGTGGACCGCCACCGCTCCTCCAACCGGCCCAGACATTCTTACTCCCTCTGCCTCTCTCACCCTCGTAGGGCCCTTCCGTGGACTGAACTCCACGTGAGATACGTCCGAGAGTAACGTTTTCATCGTCTCTACGTGTGTAATTGGGCTCGTGTTTATCGCACCATGGGTGCAATAAAGACCTATTATAAGGAACTCAACTGTAACAGATTTGCTCAGTGGATGAAGTGGGGTCATGTCGGGTGAGACCCCTGTGGCACATGTTTTCTGTTGGTTTGCATGGCAGGACATCGGTTGACAAGCCGCAAACGAGGGCAAACTGGAGACAAAACAAAGTGTGTTTTAGCAGATTCAGTTTGCCTCTGTGGGCCCGCTTTTGCAGATTTGACTGAAAAAACTGCAGTTGGTGTTCATTAGTTAATAGTGACCTAACAGAACAATTAGGAGAAGTTCTGTTTTCTGGCATTTGGTCCACAGTGGCTAATGGTTTGGCCATACATAAAGGGCTGCAACGTGCAGGAGCTGTACGCCTTTCTTTCAGTTCCAAACCAGCGCCGAGCGTCATAAACCGGGCTCTTTTTTTTTTTTTTTTCCACAATGGGATCCTTGCGGAAATTCTAGGAATCGCAGTCAATACTGTGAAACAAGAAAAACCCCTGAATGTTGCCTTTGTTAGCTGTTTTTAATTAAACCCTGCATGTCTTTTCCCCTTATGCAACAACAGCCGCAATTATGCAAGCATCTAAATATCTCATTGAGTAACGTTACACGCTGGCTGGTCATGAAATTAGTCGAACTGAGTGACACCTTCTTTATTATTCACCAGGATCTGACGTTTGCCTTGCTTCGGTGTTGCTGTGTTTTCGCTCACGTGCCCCGGGGATAAAGCAACAGCTACATAAGCAACACAGTCTGTTTTTAGGACTTGGCATTGGTCAAAAAGGATCTGTTTGTGACCTGGCCTGCTCCGCGTTTGGATGATGTTCAGACGACTTTAAAGTAACAAGATCATATCGCTTCTGTTGCACAAAGCAGATCATGCAGCAGATTATTACCCCAGTCGTGAATATTGTGTTGGTGGTATTTTAATAAGCAAATGGGTGGAATGAGTTCGAGCACATGACTCACATCACAGGAGCCTTTCATGTCTTTCAGCTGGATTGCAGTATGTGCGTCTGGGTCGCTCTGTGTTGTGCGTTCGGGGATGGCACAGAAGCCAGGGTTCCCCTCGTCACAAGCCCCCGGCTGCCAGGAGGAACAAATTCATTCAGAAGAACGGCTTCAAAATAAGATGTTGGGCAACTTTCGAATGCTGTCCAAACAGGTGCCATAACACATGATAAATCAACCGGCAGGGTTTTGCGTGGGTGATTAAATGATGGGTGTTCACATGGTGCTCGGAAAGCTTCATTTTGTTGTCAGAAATCGGTCCTCGGTAACTACCACTTGGGCCCCCTTTTCACCAATTGCTGTTTGGGCTATTTTGGGAGCTCTGCGCTCCCCTGCTAGTGACGTGTGCTGCTGGGTAAATTTGCAGCTCCGGCGGCCTGGGCCTGCAACCTCAGATGGCATCAATCGGGAGAACATAGAGGGGTGGGAGGGATGAGAGGGAAGGGTAACAGCGAAGATGCTAGAAGGAGAAGGAACAGAGGGGGTGGAGGTGAAGTGGAAACATTAAATATACAACTATCGGGCGATGACACAAGGAGATGAATGGGGTTTGAAGAAGAGGGGAGGCTTTTCAAAATTGCAAGAATAGAAGACAAACTAATCTAATAGAAACAGTCAGGAAGGCAAAAAAAGGCTTTTTAATCTGAAGGGGGGATGGAGATGAGAGAGATGAATGATGCATTCATGAGAAACTCTTTTTCCCTGCTGATGACTAACAAGTGTAGGGAAGAGTGATGATGTTGATGATGGAGGTGGAGGAGTGGGGGCGCTATTGGACTTCATACTCAAGTGGAACTAACTGTGGCAAAGGCAAGGAGGAAAGGACACACTGAATAAATCTTTTTGATGCTCGGTGCAAATTGTGCCTTAAATGACGCGCTCTGTAATGTGTTTGTGCAGCACTTGCTTTGTTTCTTGCGTGGCAGACTGCCTAATGGCAAGCAACAGCGCTTTTAAATGGAAATGTTCTCAGGAGACGAGGAAGAATTCATTTGTATGATTGCTGATACCTAAAGTGATTCCCTCCCTTAAAATCCAGAACTGGTTCATTTATCTGTGAATACTCACTGAGATCAGTATTAAACATAACCTACTCCCACATACAGCCACAGATATTATCCACACGATCAGCATTTAAAACTTTCCTCAAGACCTATGACGACTCATTCCAGTTACACAGAACTGGAAACCAGTTGAGTTTCTAGTTGCGGTTATTAACTGTGAAATTAAATCTGTCTAATTAAGTTCGCTAACAACTAATGCAGGGTAAATACATGCAAAGCATCATCCAGCCTGTGCAGGAGGTCAAAAGTGTCACCATTCTGTTCGAAGGAAGGAGCACTCTGTAGTTTCGGAGAAGAAATTCAAACTCAGAATATTTACAATGAGGTAATATTTGTTTTTTTCCATAACTGCATAAACAAGATGTTCTCAGAGGAAAATAAGGCCCCTGAACTCTGTTTGAAGCAAGAAAGGTGGCAGGGTCCGCCACGTGTAAACAAACAACTACAAAAACTAAAACGGTATGAAATTGTGTTGTCCTTGAAGGTCAGTTTGTTTTTTCAGTCATGAAAACACAGAGAGTTTGTTCATTTAGTTTGTTTAGCCGTGAAAAATCAACGACCTTAACCCGACTGCAGCTACGCTCACTACACCGTTATGGATACCGGATACCCGTTATGATTTTTCGTTTTTTCTTTTGCTTCAGTGTAATAAAAGGGCTTAAAAGTAAAAACATTTTTCTAAAAGTCCACACCAACAGAAGCTCCTCTCTCTTACATAAAACGCTGCTCCTGAAATGACTCATCGGTTGTGCCTCCTTTAATTCTTTAAATTAATTTGAGTTAGCGCGTGCATGTGTGAGCTGACCAATCAGAGGAGTGCGGGCCTTAAAGAGACAGGAGCCAAAACATAGGGGGAACACAGAGCTGACAGTATGAGAAAATTGTGTGTCTTCGTTAATGACTTGTGCACATATTTTGACAGACAGACACAAATAATCAATCAGACAGACAGACAGAACATGAATGTGGGGGAAGATAGATAAATAGAATAACAAAAGAAATGTGGAAAACAAAAGATGTGACAGTTTTCCCGGTGGTGGCGAGGGACGCGGGCAGGAGGTTTTAGTTTTGGACGTGCGATTTGATAACTGAGAGGTCAGGTTGCAGACAAAGAAAAACGAAGAGAGAGAGAGATGCCATGGATCGTAATGAGGGATATCCTGTCAGTGACGCATTTCCAGAAGTAATGAGTTGGTGGGCTAAGCCAGGTGAAGTGGAAGTAATTGTCTGATGTGTTCAATGAGCATGTGTTTGAACCTATTACATGTTGTGTTGTGTAATGTGCATTCTTAGATCAATTCTGTTTGAATTAGCTGTCTTGTTTGTTACTGTTGAGTCTCTAGCTGATATTAGTTTACATAATTTGGGGAGTTTTCTCTCTCTGAGCTATGATTTTACATTTTAGGATGGATTGTGATTGAAGGTGCTGAAAGTATTTTTTATTCTGGAGGATGTGCTGGAGATGTGTGACGCCTCAGTGGTGAAGGAGAGAGGACGCTCTTAGAGTTGGGTTGTGCCATATTAAGCCCTATTCGCACGGGACTAGTCTCACCTAATTTCAGAGGTTGTAAATTATCTCAATCCCATTAAAACATTCACATTATGTTTCCTACCTTCATGAGTCAGACAGGGTTATTGCAGACCACAATAAATTTAACCATCCAGGCAGTCAGTGTCATTGATAACTGGACCTAACTTGACTCACCGACGGCAGTAATGGAAAGGGTCACAAAATCGAGGTTGGTCTACAGACTGAATGACGTGGGACCCAGTATGGATCCTTGTGGAACACCTTTCTCAGCACCACATACACACTTAAAAATGCCCCCCAAAAATGTAAGCTACAAGCCATAAGAAAGTGTTGGAGAAGTGCTTTGATAAGGTCTAAATCCTAGCTACCAGAGGTGGGAAGTACATACAAATACTTTCAACCTTCGACCTTTCAAAACAAGCTTGTTACTTTAGTTTTAGTGGGGAATTATCGATTATTTTTAATTAGGCGCCATCGCACAGCGCCTTGCCCCCAACATCACAAGACGGACTGCAACCTATGGAGCATATCACAAACAGCAGATGTAGCGAGACTGAAAAGACGTAACATGGCCAAAACAGACAGAGAGTATTTTCTATTTTCTTGATTTCTTTTTACCAACCTTAAATGTCGTCATTCGATGCCCTGGGAATGAGAATCAACTATCATTCTGCTGCGTTTACGACCAGCTCGGACAAATCCCTCTGACTCTACCTTTAAGTTCAACAGTCTTTGAATTATATTAATACGACACGAGGTTCAGTTAGCTTTGCACAGAAATGGCTGGTAGAAATGTCCATCACAGCGAAAAATGTACTTTTATACTTTCAGTCAGAGGCTTTACTGACTGCTATACTTGGTTTTACTTGAGTAAAGAAGGTGTGTACATTTCCCACCTCTACAAGCTACTGTGTCCACAAATTTTACCTTCAGAAATGTCAATATTTGATCAGATGAAAGTGAATCAAGGATGTTAAGGCGGTTTACTGCAGTGATGTCACAGAACAAGCAACTGTCGTTGTTTTCTCTAACTAACTGAGCATGTAATGAGCCTGAGTGAATATTTGGTGGTACAAGTGATGCCTAGGTAGATAAATTAAAGTCTTGAGTCTTGAGTTATAGTCTCAAGAGGGATCCTTGAGATTCATAATTAATCGCTGGTGGGAATGTGGCTTTTTTATTTTTCTTGTTTTACTGACGCACACTGCAGGGTGGTTACACATGGGGATGAAAGCATCCGAAGAAAAGGGTGATTTGTTTCTCAGAATAACATCTATTCAGATTGATTTAACTACTTTCTTCATTCAATTGGTCTGCATGGTTTGGATATCAGCTGAGACAGATTTGATTCAAAACAGAGGTCGTTCTGCTCGTATGTGTGCCGGAAAAACCAGTTGAGGTTAGCGTGACCAATAATAAGCAGCTCAGAAGATCTGTGAGACGACCATGAATTCCTGATCTTCTCCATTTCTTCCCTTAATTGCAGAGACGGGGCAGTAAACAGCCACAACAGTGATGCAAGCATCCCCGCCACCACAAATGTACCCAATAAAGTATTCAAATTTCTCAGGAAGTGGAGTTATGTTGATGTACCGAGAAGTTTGCATAAATCAATTCAACACCTCCTCCTCTCTTCCCTGTCACAGTACATCTTCTTCTGAAAGACTTGCTCTGTCGGGACACAAACACCCAATGCACATATTATTTTGGATGCTTGCATCTGTTATGTTTAGATGCAGAAATCCAAGCACATGCTGTATCTTTAACTCAGGTGAGAATTTCATGTCTGCATTAAAGGAGCACTATGTAGTTTTGGGGAAGTAAATTTAATCCGAAGAGACACAAGGGTTTAAAAAAGAAGCTATGTTCGAGTCCTTGGAGGCCCAAGAGGAGGTGCGACGTCCAATATCCAGTTGCAAAGTGTTTTAAGTTTTCCAATCAGCATCATCGGTGTTGTGTTGAATGCTGAGCTTAAAGGGATAGTTCGGGTTTTTTGAAGTGGGGTCATATCAAGTACATATCTATAGACGGTCTGTTCTGTAGCGTAATTGCCGATCAGTGAAGCCTCAGTTTGGAGAAACAGAGAGCCGCTCCAGCCCCGACGCTCAGCTTTGTACTGCAGTGAACGGAGTCCAGATGCAAAGCGAATTTTAACCACCTAAAACAAGCCCCACCTAAAAAAAATCTCCGTATCCCTAGGTTCTACGGTCTGTGTCTGTGTCTGAAATTGCTAAGTTTTGTTTTGATCAAAAGTAAACAGAGTTGCGTGCATAAACCTCTCGTCCAGCAACTGGGCCTCGCACTGTATTTCGCCGCTCGCAGATCACCTGTTGCGCTAATGCGTAGGGACACGGAGGTTCTACGGTTGAGAAAATGCAGTGCCAAAAGAAAGGGCGGTCTGACGGCGATGTAAAGCGGTGTGAATTTTCTACATACAACGTACTCTTGAACTGATATAGATTTTTTTAGGTGGGGCTTGTTTTGGGTTGTATATATTTATAAAAATATGTACTTTATATGACCCCGCTTCAAAAAAACGGAACTATCCCTTTAAGTCGTAAAACAGCGTTCTGATGTCGCTGTTCCCATTCTCCAGGTCGGTGAAGACTGAGTGGAGGGTAGTAGATATGCCATCCTCGTCCCAGGCACTAAAAAAGCTAAAAAACAACTCTGCTATTTTGATTTTAAATTACACCCATGTTTGTGTTATGTATGTGGGAAGGGGACGAGTGGAAGGAACCTGCAACGGGACGCACCAGGCAGAAAAACAACCCCAAAGTTGACTATGCCTAAACTCTACAAACTAGAACCATTAGGGGCTGAGGGACACATAAGGAGCGGACCAAACGGACAGGTCACAAGTTACATTAAGACTCGAAAGGATTCGGAGGTTCATAACGATTACTGTTAAGCCTAATAATACTTTAAGCATAAATATTCAAGGTTAATGGGCTCAGTGGATGCCTGAGGAAGCAAAGAGTTATAGTAATAGTTAAGCCCTTTAAATAGGCAATTGGTTTCTGAACCGGAACAACCAGACCACCCATAACATGCGGAGAGTGAGGGAATCCAACCCCCCCCAACTCCAACCTCAAATATTGATGGGCAATACTTACTGAGAAGTGCCTCAATTGTAGTTTGCAACAACATAATTCGCTTCCAGTCCATGTTTACAGGAGCAGTAGATGGTGAACGCTGCAGACCCTCGCTAGTTCAACTGAGTACACGAAGAAAACATGGAGAAAATTAGCGAGAAAGAAGAAGGCTTTGTGCGGGGATAATGAGCAGGCGGAGAGGGCAGGAAAGGCAGAGGTACACAGCGGCAAGCGAAGGACATGCACGACAGCGAGAGAGGGGTAAACAAAGAGGAGGGGAAGCATAAAGACGAGATGTAAGAATAGGAGAGAGGTGAACGGAGGGAGCCGTCACGCAGCGCTGGGAGCGAGCCTTTCAGCGCCCTTGATGTTGACGATCTCTGATCGCCTGCTCGCTCTGACAGCCTGGTGCATCGGTGGAGGGTTCAGGCCAGGTCAGTCACACACAAGCATGCAGGAGATTCTTGTCTCTGCTGACACTTTGGCAGCAGAGAGCAAGGGGAAGGAAACCTGAAACATTCGAACCATGTGTTGAGCCCGATACTTGCTGTAGATAAATTCCACATTTCTCCTTCTTCATCGAGGAGAGAATATTCGCTTAAAGTTCACAAGATGACGAAATTATTACATCTTCTCTGCAGTGAACACTCACAGTCGCCACACTGTAGATTTATATTGTAAACCAAGGTCGGCAAAGTCGGAGAATCACAGAATCACTATGCATAATCGGCAACACAAAAATAACAATAAAGATGCTTTGTTGTCTTTTTTTTCCGTCTTTTCCCCGCTAATTAATGCAACACAAAGATCATTAGCTGCAAGCCTCGCTGGATTTTACCATGAGTTTGCAGCCTCTTGACAAAAAAACAGAAGGGTGAGAAGGAAAAATGAAAATCAAAGCTAAAGTATTTCCCCATTGTCCAGCAAATATTTAAGTCTCTCTGGACTTTGTTGACATACTTAAAATTACTTAATGTCACGCATATCCGAGAAGGACCTCCAGCTGTGTAAACTGTGATTCTCGTCTGTCAACAACAAAGATGAGAGAAGCGCGTCATTATTAATAGTTTTAGCTAAACCTGCACGTTTCTGTTCCACTTATGGAATGAATAATCATTCTGTGTGAACTCAGGCATAACTGCACTCGCAAGATCATTCAAAGGACAACATATGCGAGCAAATCACGACTTATCTCTCGTTGTTTTTATGTGACATTTACCACGGACTGGGTGGAAAGGAACATTCCTTTATTCTCTTGTCTCTTTTGTAGTTCTCAGAGCTTTGATTCTCCCGCTTTGCAGCGAAATACAAAGACAGCCAACCTCTATGAAATGATGACTTCCAGCTACAGACAACACCGGAAAACTGTTCAAACATATTGTCCAAAGGTATCTAAGATTGATGAAAACTCTGATACACGCACCATGAAAACATTTCATTGACTTGCTGTTTATAATATAAATAATCTTTGCACTTCTGATTCTACTCTAGTTGAGTAATATATAACCAAAAGGATGTTCTTTTGACCAACAAAGGTCCCTTAGTTTAAAGGACTTTTTTCCACAACACTGGAAAATATGCCATAGTCCAACGTTATCTTCATCGTAAATGATAAGCTGTCAAATGTTTCTAATACATCACCTCAACATGTGTTGGCGATTGCACAAACCCTCGTTTATGTGTCTGTTGGTTGAACCCTCGGGTCTGTACTGGTTCCTGTACCGCAACATCTGACTTGTACTGTAGGGTGAGGCTGTACAAAGTGCACAGAACATGTACATTGCACATTATGTTGACATGGACACAGGACCTCAAACATGTGCCCCTGGCAATAATTACAAATTTCAACATTTAGTATGAAACAGAACTTAGGACTATAGACAGGATCCCCTATAAGGACAAACGCTAATCATTCCCAGGCCGAGGTAAATGTTCAAACTGATGTCAAATGGGGACTGTTCTGTAAATAAGCCTCAGGTTTAACAAGCAGAATGTGGTTGGGGAGTTCTCTCCAAAAGCACAGTCGTCTGGGAACACAGCAAGAAAACACGACTGTCAGGCACGTTTGTATGACTAGAAGCAGGATCTTAACACCGATCAGCCACAACATGTTCTTCTGGGAAACCTTGACCCTGACATCCATGTGGGTGCTGCTTGACACGCACACCCACCCAAACTTTATCACAGACCAAGTACAACCTCGCACGGCAGCAGTACTCTCTGACGGCAGTGGCCCTCCCCGGCAAAAACTGCAAAAATGCAAAAACTGCTTGTGAAGGACCCAAGGAATGTGACAAAAAGCTCAAGATTTCAACCCAGCCATCCCTAAATCCCAATCCAATCGAGCCTTTATGAGACATCCCACGGAGGCCCCATGTTGCAACTCCCAGGACTCAAAGGATCTGTTGAAGTCCTGCGTCCATGCTTCAGTCGGTCAGAGCCAAGTCCGATCCACGGTTGGGCCTCCACAGATTGGAATTGTTCCAGGATGTCCCATGGATGCTCAATCAGATTAGGATTTGGGGAGTTTGGATCCGGTCGACTTCTAGTCTTTGTCTTTGTCAAGTTCTTCAAACCATTCGTTTTTTGGAAGTGTGGCAGGACCACTTTACCTGATATGGGGGTCACTGCTATTGGGGAGAACCATTGCTAATGGTACTTGTATGGTTAATTGTATCCACATGAATGCCAGGAACCACGAATATTATGCACATTTTTAGGTTCTGTCGGTGTGGGCTATGAGCTTTTTAACTTTGACGATCCTTCACACAAGAACATGTAAGACACTGAATGGAAGGGGAAAAAACAGCACAATAGGTCTCCTTTACTGTCAATCATGTCTGATCATTTCAGCTCTAATATGGTTAAATTGGCCTCGATAACATTCCGCATTATCCGAACCATTTCAACAGTTTAAGTTCAGTTCAGGTCAAGTTGAAAATAATGTTCTCTCCTGTACTTGCCAAAATAGAAATAAATGTACATGAAAAGAGGAATAATGTAGAAGCTTTGAGCTGCAGTGCCCAAGAATTAATTTGTGCACACTTTTGGACAGAATAGCTAAATAAACACTGCAGCTCGTAATCGGTTGCCGTTTTAATGCTACTGAGTGAAGTCTTTTTAGTCGATGAAAGTTTAATCCAGTTCACGTTCAATCCTTTGCTGTTTGCATCTACAGTGTACTGTGGTGACGGGGTGGTAAATATCCGACAGTTCAGCCAAGGGTTTTATGGAGTAAACTGCATTCAGTACACAATGCACAGGGAAAACAGGATGAGGTGGTGGGAGCCCTGGAGGTGTCAGAGATGGGGGGGCGGGGAGGTGGTTCCAGCAGACCCCAGGAGAACATTGGGCTCCTCGACAAAACAGTCAAAGTTGGTTTCTTTCAACTATGACCTTGTTCTTTCCCTGACTGTTTGCTGTACTCACATGAACCCGCGTAGTTCCATCCGAGCCCAGGAGGACATTGGGCTCCTTGACAAAGAAGCCTTGTATGCTTTTGGAAGAACGCATGAGGCCGCAGCCTTTTGTTTCCTCTCGGCGCAGCTTCTGAAGCAGCCCTCCACTCAACGTCAAAATAAAAGTCTGGACCCAATTAATTACAGAATATATCACATCCTCTGCAGTAGTGTCCATTTTGTGGTAATGCTCAATTATACATTGTTGGCACTGGCAGCATTAATTCAGTTTTCATGTGAGGTCATTATGCGGTTGTGTCCTCCTCTGAGACGGATGAGTTTTTCTTTGTTTTTACAATTTACCTTTTTCTTGGACTAAACACCTTTATTATGTAGCAGCTGTTTTTTCTCCTTTGATTTAGTGCTCTTTCCCGTCTGCTCGGTCATTAATTTAAAAAAATTACGTGACGTATGGACGGCTGGCACGGTAAATAGGTGACATTCCTCTGGTGATGGCTTTCATTAGCATGAAATGGCAGCCCGATTATAAATCAGACCTCCTTTGTGTCTTGCGGTCCAGCTGACCCACTCGCAGAGTAAAGCAGAGAGACGGAAGAAGAAAGGCAAGATAGACGCGAAACGATGAAAACAAAATGTGTTTTTCACAATTTCATTCACAAAATTTCTCTATTTTGTCTCTCCATTGATACGGCATTTAAAATGGTGACTGTCACGTCTCCTGCACGTGTCTTTGCAGCCTGCCGACCCACAGTTGCAGTATTAGCTCTGTGATTCACCTGTGTGGGTGTGTGTGGAAGGCTAAGGCGGATTTGCAGGGAGTGTTGGGTGCAGCTGGAGGAGATTCTGCTGTCTGTTCCACTGGTTCAACACCTCAGGTCGTGGACATCCTCGAGCCAATCGGTTTGTGCTGGTTACAGATTAAATCTCTAAACTGCTTGTGTCGTGGCTACTTGTTGGTCAGTGTTTAATTTCAGGCGGGAAGTTTTGTCGATCTACTTGGATTGTCTGTACACCCCAGATGCAATTCAACTCTTAATATATGTTCGTAAGCTTCGACTTTATGGGATATAAATAATCATGAGAGTAGCACACCCATAAAAACATGCACGTTTTGATAAAACAAGACAGGGCGGTATATTAAATTTAAAAAAACGGAAGAAACATGAGGAAATAAAGGGGGTTTTCTGTCATTTTGTCCATATGGTGTAGTCCAGATGTGCAGTGACCAACCTGGAGGCCTGCGTATGTTCCACTGTCTTTCTGCAGAGCGCAATGAATTGTGTATAAAAGTCCTCTGAGTGTTTTTAAGCTACGTACTGCATTTAGCTTTTTAGCTAGCTAAATATCGAGACAGTAACATTTGCCACAGCTTTTAAATTGTAAATATGACACATCTGGAAAGTCGGTGAAGGCTGAACTCATGGAAATCAGAAAAAAAAAGTTCAAGTTAAACTATTAATGTATTATTAAATTAAATGTACCGGGAATGTCTACTTGTATCTGATTTGCCAATGCAATATCTTTGCCAGATCATTTTTCATTTTTAATACTGCAGTTGCGAGCTGCAGATGATTCAATGGACTTCTTTATCCGTATACACACGGGCAATTATTCAAGAGTCAGATGTCTCTGCAATTGCATTTGTAGCCTAGTTTTCAGCCATTTGATGCAGTGATACAATCGCCACAATCTCATAAAGATAACAGCAGAATGAATACCAGTGAAGGATGCAGTGTATTTTTTCTTCCTTCCTTTCTTTTTTTTTTTTTTTTTTTTTTACCTGTCCCTTGAGTCACTTTCAGGAGCTCCTTTTGAATGCAACAGTATTCGGCTGCTTGAGGAGTCGCCGAAGAAGTCATAAGAAAACATGTTGGTAGTTTGGACTTTGATGTAAATGTTATATCGGCAGAAAAACAGCCATTACTGTAGCTGAATGTGAAGTTGAGGGACTCTCTCAGGTGAGCGCAGAAGCATTCAATCTTTCCGAGTCGGATATAATGTGACGATGGCAGATCAAGAGTCCAATTAGACCGTAATTTGGCATTATTCCTCCAAAAGATGCAAACTGAACTTCATGTAACCGAGACGACAGTTCGGGAATAAGTAGAGCATGTAGAGTTAGGGTTAGTCTCCTCAAGAAGACTGTGAGAGAAGCCGTACAGAGTCATCACACCTCTGCAAGTGAAACCACTCCAGATGAGGTACTTACTGGACAGTAACATCCTTGTCGGTGCCACAGCTAAAGGGGATTAATCATACGTTCAACCAGGAGAAGGGGAACCTTTGTTTAGAAAATGTACCCCGTGGTTTTTCCTGAACGGTATGTCCAGAACCAGAACATGTAGCCGTGCGGGGGTGTGGTTATTGAGCCCACTGGTGAGGCAGCTCGGGGCACAGTCGTGTGTGGCGTCTGATAATCTCGCAGCCCAGTTCTTTAGCAGGCTTTACAAAGCGTTTCAGAGCTAAATACTCTTGCATAGTCTGCACTGCTACTCGAGACAAAGTTCAGTCTCATGATGCTGAGGGTGGAAGATTTAGTCCGAGGGACAAAAGCGAGCCATGACATCGATGTGCAGGCTGTGAGGCGCGGTGGTGGATACGATCAGTGTGGTGTTCAGGCAGACTGTGTCCTGTTGTCGTACAGTCGCTTGTTTTACCAACTTGAGGCCCTGCATGCATCTTTTTGAGGGCATAGACCATATTCACACGACCACGATTGTCCTCTGATATCACGCTCAGGGTGGGAAGCTCAAATTTCGTTGCAAGTCCTACAAACACAGGGAATCTGACAAACAATACTGCAGAAAATCGAAAAGGTTTAGGATACTTAGAATTGATGTGTCATGACATATATACACCACTGTTCAGTATTTGCAGACAGGCTGGTGCCCAAACAGGATAATAAACACATTCTGCGGGAGGTTTTAAACAAATTTCACACTGTCCGTGATGGTATCAGCGCTTTCGGTTGTCGCAAAGGCATACACTGAACACCCAACGTGGAAGTGAGAATGGCCGGTATGGATGGAAGGTCTGCTTGAATGTAAAGACAGGGAATTATCGTACGACGCTGGGCAGATCTGGGTGTGCGGAGGTGTCCGTCAAGCACAGCAGGAGGAGCTGAAACAACCCTGGCAAAGAGCAACCTTCATTCCAACATCAAACGAGCCGGACGAGCAGAAGTTAACTTTCTACGTCTAATCTAAGTCTTTTAGAGAAGAGAACAAATCATGCCAGCGGTTGAAAGGACAAAGACAAACAGTGAGACATTGTGTTTTCCTTAGTCATTAGATGTGATGCACATCTATGACAAGTCCCAAGCCTTCCTCCTAAAACACGAGCACTAGACACCAACCGATCCCTTCAAAATATGTTACGGTGACATCAATTTCTCAGAGGAGCTCTGTAACAGCTGCGGAAGAAAGTGTCCAAATGCAGCCGAGCAGGCCGGCAAAGACAAATAACATTGTTGACAGTACAGCACTGTAGCTGTGCATAGCTTGTGAGTAATTACAGGTACAAGATACTGCAGTGTATCATTATCTTAGTCATTGTAGCGGAATCTCAGTTATGAACAGCCCGGAGTGGAAAAAAAAAATTGAAAATCAGCAGCAAAAATAAAATCGGAGCTAGAGAAGATAAAATGACTGAAACGAAACATATCATCAAAACACATCTGTGGACATCAGAGCGTGGAGACAGGTACACTACGCACCATGTGTCACGTTACATTTCCTGTTTGTCTCGCTGCCTGGAGCAAAACTGTGACATGTAGGGTTGAAACGTGCTTCATAGCCATGTGCATCATAGCTGTATTTTAGTCTCAGTGTTTGAAAAGCTAATTGGGTTGAGGTGGAAAGATCCAACTGTTTTTCTCTGTTCTCATCCGCTTTATTATTTCTGAGCGCACTGGGGGATCTGACGCGAAACAGAAAAAGACAACAAAGAAACGTTGTTGGGCATAAGTAGGTACATTTTCATCATCAAACGAGGAACATACTGATGAGAGCGGCGCTTGAGGTCAGGCATACATTTATATCTGTTCTGCTTTGATGATGCGTCAGTGTACATTTTGTTTTTTGTGAGTATTTAAATGTACATTCGGCGGATGCGTTCACTCTTATTCAATACAATGCAACTACTTTTATGATGCCTATAATGTTTGATGACAACTTGCTGGGATGTGTTCATTCATTATATTGTATGCTTTAGCAGTCTGAGGTCACTTTGCGATCTGAAACCTCGAGTAAAACCAGACTGGTTGGTTTGGCGGCCATCTTCCTGTTCAGTCCATTAAAGATTTATGTGGTTAATAATGTTACCGATTACCAACCAATCATTAACAAACAGTACATTTCTGGTTAATTGCGCTTTTGTTAATAGTTATTTTACTGTTTATCTAAAAACATTATTTGGATCGCCATTATAAAGATGTATCTGATGTTTATAAACCTTTACAATTGTTTAATAACTGGTTTATAAATTGTTTAACAGTAAAAATCACAATTTAACCAAAGTTTATTTAACTATAGATGTACATTTTGTTTAGTGATGGATATTATATAGTGTTACCAAATTCCTCGATTCAAAATTCAAAAGGAAAAGTATGTTTCTCCATCAGTATTTAAAATGTTAAGAATACGTTTCCTATTATAAGTAAATATATGTTTATGAATAGTTTAATCTAATGCGATGTATTCAATTTTGTGGTTATCACATGTTTTGTAGTGGAGTAAAAATATTAACCTCTGAAATCGTGGAGAAGAAGGATGAGGTCGGAAAAAAATAAAAAGATCACAATCTCAGCACTACCTGATTAAATGTTTAGTTAGTTAGTTAGTTAAGTGAGGCAAACCAACTCAAATCAGCGATGTAAGGCCAGCGGGTGTTTGAGAAAAGAGAGCTGGTAGGAGCTCTGAGACCTGTCAGAAGAAGACGAGTCGGCTGAAAGAACAATTCAAGGAAAAAGCGGGCTAATCTGGACCAAAGCAAGTGGCGAAGAAAATGTAACGCCCTGGAATAGAAGGTACAGAGAGGATCAAACTGGTAGCTGGTAGACAAAAAAAAATAAGAGCTGTGGTGCCATCATTACTTCCCTGCCTCAAGCTGAGCACAGTGTGCAGAACTGAGGGGAAAAAAGTGTGGGAAAACATCAGTGGTAATGGTGTCATTACTGACGCTAAAGAAAAGTGAAGAAGGACCAGGGTACAGATGATGCTTTTTCAAATGTGTAGCCAGTTGAACTACATTTTGTTTTTGTGCTTGAAAGCTACAGTTTGGAATAATAGGTCATCCATGTATTTAGGTAAGGGTTAGTGCTGTGACACAGTAACAAGTTTACATTGTGATTGATAATGACCAACAGTAATAACAAAGTACACCATGTTCTTTCTGTTTTCCATGTGACAGAGTTGAAGTAAGGCCACAGAAGCCTGGGACCGAGGCTAGCCTTCAGTGAGGCCCATGGGGTTAACATACCAGCGAGTAAAGAGGTCACAACACCAGACGTTTCAATTATACAAAGGCTTGACACAGCAGGCTTACATCATACGACCAGAGCTGCTTTGATTTTCATGTCAGCAAACAGGCAGTATATCATGTAAAACCCTTCTCTGCTCCATTTAACAAACTAGGCCCAACTGTCAGTGTAGCTTGAGAAAATCAGCCGACATTATCTTTCAGCTTTACCCCTTATAGGAATGTGAGAACAAATTGAGGGGCCTTATTATTCCTAATTGTCACTGTCGCTCCGTTGTTGCACGGCCAAACACAAACAGCAACATTGATTGACTTTGACTAAATTGATTCGTTTTGGGGATTTATTCCCACTTGCATTAGACTCGCTCAATGAACCTCCGTCTAAATGACCCGGTTCAACCTCTATGGCTCAATTAGCTTGTTTGTTAAACTGTTGTACTTGAACATACAGGGCCTTATTTTGCAAATAGCTCCCTGCCAGCAACAGGCCTTTTCCATTTGTTTTCATCAGGAGACCACCAACCCAAGCCTCATTAGGGAAGAAACACACAGAACCCATAAACTGTAGAGGAATTGGAGCTCAGCTAAATTACCACGTACACACGTGAAGAAAACAAAAACTCAAAGCGGGATATACAGGAGGAGGGTTTACCGGAGCATAGTTCAGGGATAACAATTTCTGTTTAGTTATGAAACAGATTTGCTTTGTTTCAGAAAAAAGTTCACATTTGTTGTCTGCAAATTATACTCATGGCAAAGTAATTTGTCAATAGGATAAGCCTGTTTTCACTGATGTAAAGCACACTACCATTATTCACTCATACATTCAATTACATATTACCATTACTCTATTAATCATTGCATTATTCAATTACACATGAATTACTCTGTTAAACATTACCCTTATTCAATAACACATCACCATTACTCTATTAAACATTGTACTATTCAATTACACATGAATTACTCTGTTAAACTTTGGCATTATTTAATAATACATTAACAGTATTATATTAAACATTGCCACTATTCAATAACAAATTACCATTTTTCAATTACACATTACCATCACTCTATTACACTGTATCATTAGTTAATTACACACTCCCATTTGTCAATAACAATTTACTTATTATCAGTCATTAAACCTGAAAGTCATTAAACATTACCATGTTTTAATTACAAATTACCATTACTCTATGAAACATCCCCCTAAATAGTGGTTGAACATTACCATTAGTCCATTACACATTGCCACTTTTCAGTTAAACATTACCATCATTTAATTACACATTACCATAATTTAATGACATATTACCATTATTCAACATTGCACTATTCAATTACACATGAATTGCTGTGTTAAACGTTACCAATGTTCAATCATACGTTAACATAATTCAATCACGTGTTACCATTACTCTATGAAACATCACCATTATCTAAGTAACACTATTCTATTAAACATTGCCACTATTCAGTTACACATACCATTTATTTAATTACACATTACCATTTATTTAATTACACATTACCATCTCTCTATTAAACGTTAGCATTGTTCAATTAAACATGACTATTTTTCAGTCAACATTAACATTATTCTATGAAACAAGGCTGTTATTTGGTTAAACATTACATTACCACATGGCCCCAGTGAATTATACATTACCATTATTTAATCACACAACAACATTTTTTAATTACATAATAACATTATTCCATGACATATGACCATCGTTACATCTTATCATTTTTCTATTGAACCTTGTTGCTATCCAAGTACAATTTTTTTAAATGCACGCTGCCAATATTCTGTTACACATGAACTTTATTTCATTGAACATTAACATTATTCTATGCACTGGGCAGCATTACGCTCAACAAAAGACTGATTAATTGGTCAACTTAAATAAACATCTCAAAGAAATAATGTTATCCGTATCTTCAGACATCTTTCTTATATTATAGAACAGTCTCTGATACCAAGGGAAAACCGGCACATAAGCAGTGACCTTTACTTTGCAAAACCAAACATCCCATAATTCTGATTTGTCAAACGGAATATTCTACATCAAAGAAAATGTTAAGATAGAGAATGAGAAAAGAAAAGGGCTTTCACCCATATAAACATCAGAGGGAGAAAGCAGACTCAAGGGCTTTTGAAGTCATGACAAAAGCAGGACACGGTGCAATATCTAGGCAGCACCCTGAAATATTTGTGCACAACTCTGAATCAAAGGGGAGAGCTAAGATATGGGTTAAACTCTATCTTTAAACATCTGTCTTCCTGAGAAATACCGTGCTTCAGAATAATTCGCTTTCTTATTTCACCCGTGGATTTATACGTTTACTAATCTAACAGCTGAGTAAATAGCTCACATTATACTTTAAATCCTTTGTAAGTCGCTTTCAGGATTACCATTTTTTATCAGATAAACACGCAGTTAAGTAAGCAGATTCAAAATTAAATATATAAACGTCTGTCAAACTCACTCAGTGTAATCACTCCAAATGCAGAAAGATTAAGTCTCCCCTCCAACTATGCTTTCAAACATGTATTACACATCCCAAAAAAGAATAAAGTCTCCGGATGAAGACTTGACATTTGTGTAAGGTGATGAATTAAAATTACTCATTCCAAAAATAGTGGGCAGGTCAACATTATCATCACTCGCAGGTTTCTGAAGGGCAAGAATGCAGCTCAAAAAAGGGTGTTACCAGCGGCTGCAGTGTCTGACTACGCTTAACTCTGGCTCATCAAAAATAGGCAAAGAGGTGGAGCGTGGGTGGAGCTGAAGCGAGCCTGGTTAATTAAACAAGACCATAAAGCTGGAGGCTACAAAGTTAGCTAAGGGGCACAACTTATCTGTGATCACACATGTAGAGAAGCAAGTTTTGCCACACGAAAATTTGTGTTTATTTGAGCGACCCAAAAAAGCGAAATAACTTACTCCACATCAGCCGCAAGATAGTGAGCAACAACAGGTGTGTGTGTGTCTGTGTTTAGTTTTGTATCTGACCAAAGTCGGCACACGCCAAAAAGTCCTTTAGTTTTATAAAAAAAAAAAAATCATCCCTGTACAGTTTTTGGTACTTCAGTGTTGGCTTCATTTTTTCAGGCCCATGGTTGTGACTGGGCTAAATCTGTTTTCTTTGGCACACAAGGTTTACAAAAAAAAACAAAACAATACCCAGTTGGTCTAAATTCTTTGAATATTCTACAATAATCAGGTCAGACAAAGCTGATTAATTCCCACTTGCTACCAGCTATCAGCACACTCAGACTAAACCAAAGGCCACAGCTATGAATGAGGTGGCTGCAGCTCCGCGCAAATCCATTGCTTTTCCTTCACCATCTGTAAATAATTCGATCTGTTTCACATACCCGGTTTCATTATTGCGTCGCTCATCTGTATATGTGATATTTCAGCCTAAAAGCCACATTTTCCCCCGTCTAATCTGTGTGTGTGTGTGTGTGTGTGTTCATGTGGCATACATTAGAGCAAGAGAAAGAGAGAGGTCATGACGGTCAGCAACCGCAAAGCTGGGTTTTTGCCAACCACACTGCCACTACTAATTGCATCAACAAATAATTGTAAAATTGAAAAGGGTGGCAGTGGCCAAGTTGATGTTGATGGAAACAAAATTAACTGATATCTTTACACTCTGAATAGAAAAGTAGAGATCTCATTTGCCAGCTGAATATACAACAATATAATAAAATCCTCATTTATTTATGCCTTTCCACATATATATTTCAAGATTTTATGGAAATGTATACGTGCAAGATTTATATTCCTATAAATTATTAACTGTAGCCGTAACGCATGATGAGTTGCCATGAAATGTACTCTATGCAGGGAAAGGTATTCGAGCAGTTAACTATATCCTGGATATTATGGCAATTTCCTGAGGGTCAGATTTATGTAGCGTGAAGATGAAAACATGTAGGTCATATGTCTTTCTTAGCATATTATAGTGGATGCAGTAGGAATTAGGTCTGCTACGGCAATGGAAACTAAATAGGAAAAACATATATGGCATGTAGTCAGTTTGAGAAATGAGGCATTCATGCAAATGTAGCGATTTGTAGTGTTATTTTACTACACTTGCACGGACGTCATTACAAAGTTCAACGAATCAATAAATAGGCCATCTGAAAAACCCCAAAAGTTTTGAGAGTTACTTAACATTCAAAACAACAATTACACAACTCGTAAGCTCACTGTTGTTACTTCATGGTGGCTTTTTTGGAAATCCTACAGATTGCTCAACGGCGTCGTCAATCCGTGTTGTGGAAGCTCCTTCACGAGACTGTGGAAGAGGCTGAAGTGCAGCAACATCTTGTATGGTTAACCAAAGCTACTTAGAAAAAAATCATCAAATTAAAAATGTACTGTACATGTTATAACACATAATACAAAAAAAGTCACGTGCCAGCGAAAAACGGCACTCGGTTGAGTTTATTGCAAAAAGTGTCGACGTGTTCAGAGGTCTTACATAAATCAGAAAAATATAATACCCCACTCTTCATGGAAAATTGGAAGGAATGTCAGCTTTGCTTATGTATAAAACTGAAAATATAGGTTTTGTCAGTGGAGCTAGTCAGTGCCGGTTATTTGCTGTCAACACCTACATGTGGACTACACAAAGGTCCAGTGTGAGGTGGTGGCTGCTTGACAAATGCATTGCTTGGGCATCTCTTCACAGCGTCAGGATGATGATGAAAAGAGTGCGGGGGACGGTCAGAGAGGTTTAATTACAGTCGATAAGCTATGCGAAAATACACATTTCAATGAATGCCATGCCTTTTATGAACCAAAAAGTTTGTCTGGAAGCTTCAGCTGTGAGTGTGACTACATAGCACACTCTGTGAAAGATGTAAGTCGTAGATGAAGGGACGACATTGTCAGTGTATTTCATGATTAGTGTATTTCTCCTGTCATGTCACACCACCACTGCGTGACTTCATCATATTCTGACAGCTGGGAGGACAAGTAGTTCCTATTGAGCGGCAATTATTTTGACTCAATGCAGACTTTCAATATGAAAATCGATCCTATAACAGACACGTCTACGATCTGCGTTAGGAGACGACGGAAGGCCGACAAAATCAGGAAAAAGACTCCCGCACACCGTCCACTTCACTTCCAATTAAGTCTATTGACAACAACGTTTCTGTACTTCGACCGTCATCAGGTTTTCTGGGTCTATGTGTTTGAAATAAAGCGAGTTAGCTTGGTGCCTCGGGAACTCAGGTCAAAAAGGTTCTCACGGGGCCCCTTAAACGCTGTGCAAAAGAACTGCCTTGCTCCATTTGTTTCTGTGTGACAATTTGATTCAACACATTAAATTTAGGAACTCAAATAATCTCAAAACCGAATTTTGGCCTTTTTGACCTCAGCAATGCCACCACATTGACGCCCCTGTATCGGTAGATGTTGCGCTTTTCTGTTTTTTTTATCAACACATTTTAAAGACAGTAAGCTTTGGGCTTAATATTATGGACTCATCACTTTCTGTGACGGCGCCGCAATTAAATCGCACTCTTCTTCAATTCCAGTAGAGGGTAGTCACCGCTCACCGTTCGCTCCACTCTCGCCTCGCGCTGTCTTAAAACATCAGTACGATCTGTTATCATTGTCGGTTGACAAGAGATTCAAAACGTGACTCAGCCCCAGTTTCATTCACTCTATCTCTCGGTCGTCGTGTTGCAATATGTTGATGAGACGTATCTGACGGCAGAGTGTTTTTTTCGCTGCAGTTGTTTGTGTACTTTTCGGGGTCAGCTCAGGTGAACCTGTTCCCCCCGCCGCGGTGACACCGCTTGAAAGCCACATCAATAAAAAGGAACATCGCCGTCAACAAAAAGAATTAACACTTGGGGTTGTGTCCCCATTGCTGGCTCAAAGAGTCCCTTTTGGGTCCAAATACTCTGGCCTGGGAGAAAGGTTTGGGCGGGTGGGAGAATACCAGCAACAGAG
The DNA here is from genome assembly GCA_900302685.1 of Spondyliosoma cantharus. Lineage (NCBI taxonomy): Eukaryota > Metazoa > Chordata > Actinopteri > Spariformes > Sparidae > Spondyliosoma > Spondyliosoma cantharus. The sequence continues at coordinate 572 of OMLP01013056.1, read as the reverse complement.
GACAACACAACAGGGACAAACATGTTTTTGAGAGAATGTCCTCATTTCATCCGTAATAGACCATCTCCTATTTTAACGACTCTGTTGTTTACATGGGAATTGTTCTGGCACATGCACTGGCAGTGAGATGTTAAACATACGAGAAAAGGCCTCCATAAAACAGTTTATTGCAGCACACACATATAATACATATATTATAGCGAGACAATAAAATTTCACATGGTACCCATTATTCATCAGCCAGACTGTTTTATGTCTGAAGGATTCCCCACGAAGCGGAGCAAGTGGTTCAACATCTGCGGGCCTGAACCCGGAGAGGAAGGGCACGCTGCGAGGTGAAGTCAGGACAACCCGTCGGAAGGGGTTAAAGGCGGCTAGACAGGAAGAGAAAGCGAGAGAGGATGTGACCGGAGAGAGAAGAAGAAGAAAGAAAAAAAAAAAAGGAAAGGAGGAGGGGACGAAAGTTGAGGGGAGGACAGAGGACGAGAAAGGAGGACAGGAAATGCGAGGGCAATGTAAGCGATCACAGCGTCTGCGTGGATTCACAGTCGCCGCAGCTGAGTAATTTTCCG
>OMLP01013055.1:32229-53587 GCA_900302685.1 Spondyliosoma cantharus | reverse complement strand
GAGGACGTGTGTGTGAATGTTGATACAACAGACTGATTATCCGAACACAGAGGAAATACTGATTGAGCAAAGATAAACATTTTTTCTCAAAGGATCTCTCGGAAGAATCTTGTCCAGATATTTGTTGTTTTGTTATTTTTGCATAATCGCACACAAACTCGTGTACTGAGTTGTGTTTTTTTTTATGTATTTAATGTCTCGCCCCCTCTTTTTTGGATCTTCTGGAGTCCACTCCATTTTTTTTTTTCTGAAAGGACACAGCGCTTGTGGATTATTAACTTGAACAAGGACACTATTTTAGAAGACTTAGATTGTTGAGGCATCTTGATATTACTGGACTGGATGTCTAATGGAGCCTCACCAATGATGAATTACTGTTGTAAATCTCCCCCCTCCCATCAATGTGTGATCATGTGCCCTTGCAGTCCATCCTGAATTTTTAAAGCCTTGGGTTTTTAAGTAGGTGATCACCATCTCCTACTGGACTGTGACGCCAGCCCAACGTGACACACGTGAAAAGTTCCGTACATGTTCAGTACATTTATCACTTTTTAAGTCTTTGAAACAACCCAGTTTAAGAGGAACCATTTTCTATGGCTGACCTGGTTATAAAAGTGTTGCTTTGTTTCTGTTATCTCTTGGTTGGTTGTTCATGGGATAACTCCCCCTGCCCTAAACTCCCGGAGCAGATTCTATGTGTTATCGATTGTGTCCATAGTCAGTTCCTGTATTGATGTGGCATGCCATGTAAATATGCATTTTGGAGTGAGTGCGGAAAAAATAAAGAGGCACTGTTTCATAACTTCTGCGTCAGTTGATCTTTTTTCCAGGTATTTTATTAAGCAGACTGAAAAGAAAAGGTTTCGTTTGTTTCTGTGTCCATAACCTCCATTATTGCACTGGAAAAGTTTTCACAAGCACCACATACATTTCTTAAATTACGGACGCGATGTCCCGTCTTTTGTAAAGCAATGCTATGCTACCAGAATGCATTGCATGGCTGCCTGCTTAGACAGTGACTGGGGATAGTGGAACATATATAATGTCACCACTCTTACGTTTTCACATTCTGTTGATACATAAAATTATAATTCTTATATATAGCTTCTTGACACATTTTCTTTTTTGTCAATTGGTGAGCAGTATTTTTTTTTATCTGCTCGTTGCTGTACTAAATAATAAATCAGCTTTGTTTACCATTACTTAAAATATATTTTCTGATCATAGGATGCGGGTGCTGTGCATCGGAAACCTCATTGGATGGTTTTTGATCAGGCGTTTCTGAAGTCGCTCTGTTGTGGGGTCCTTGCTAGCAGCGCTTCCTGGTCCACGTATTGAGAAGATCACCAATATCCTCCTTGACAGATAATGACATTTGACCGTGTTTATACAAACGATATTAATCTTACATGCTCACTAGTTAAACCCCGGCGGTAGCCTGGTGGCCTGAGACATTTTGAAACTTGGACGTCGTTTCAAACGGTACGTTAGAAGCTTCATTTTAGTAAGTAGCCAGCTAGCCTGTTAGCTTTAGCAGTGATGGAGTTTATGTTGACCCAACTGTGTTTACAATGGTTTTATGATAACGTTAGCACAGCCGCTGATGGCTTTTTGTATTAACTCCGTCACGTCCACGTATCTGTGCCAGAGACAATGCGCTGTCGTTATAATAATACAGAAATAAGTCGCCAGCTTTGACTCTGTTCAGTTATTGAGCTAGCATGCTAGCTTTGCAGATATTGTAAATTAACTGGGGAGTTTTCTCCTGAGTTCCGTCTTCCAGGCAGCTTACAAAGAGTAATACAAGAGTGTTCACTTTAGTTATGACCTAAAGAGATCGGAACCCGTATCATCTGTCGCTGGGTGTTGTCACTGTTTGTTTAAAAGGAGTACACTCTCAGTTTTGGATATTTAGCTGGTGCTCCTACATGGTAACAATTGAAGGTGCTGTGATGTTAGATTATATGCATGAAGAATAGACTGAAGGAGGATATACACGCCCTTACGGTCAAGAAATACAATATGCAAGTATTTACATTACAAATGGCTGCTCCTGGATGTTACATATATTTGTGTTTGGATGCAGAAGGCATATTAATCCATTTATTTATTTATTCATTCATTCACGGGATGTCCAAGGCAACAGTCATTCTGAAGTTTTAGTTTTATATTTAATGCATGTAATTGGTTTATGCATTTTTAACCACAGCCTATAATGTAGATTTACCCAGAAAATTATGCTGTGACTTTGCAGAAAACTCCACTAGCTACGTTTATATGGGGATTCCTCTAATAGGAAGGTGGAAGTAGTGTACATTATGTTTTGGAGATCATAACATCTATGGGTTATGTCCTTGTTTAAGGCACCTCAGTATTGATAATGAGCTTTTTTGTTTCTTGCATTAGGATACAAAATGTCCTGGTTTGCTGACTTGGCCGGGAAGGCTGAAGACTTCCTGAATAAAGTGGACCAAGGAGCTGCCACTGCCCTAACCATCAAGAACCAGGGAAGATCATCATCCTTTTCGTCATCCTATGAGGAAGAATCGACTGTCAAACCTGAATACAACACCGCAGGGTACCAGACCAATGCAGCTGTGACGCATCATGACTTTGCATCCTCCAGTGTTGCACCAAGCTTCATCTCCGCAGCAGCTGGAAACATCAAGAAATCCAACGCAACCCTGTTGGCTGGTAGTGCAAACATGGCCAGTATATCCTCTGCTTCTGGCAGCAGTGCTGCTAACTCTGCTAAGATCTCATCTGGCTTTGTGCGGCCCAAAAAGAGCGAGGATGTGGACGATGACCTGCTCTTTGACTTTCTGAACAGCTCGGATCCTCCTGTCAGCAACAGGAGCGATTCAAGAAGAGAACTTGTGAAAGTTGCAGTTCCTGTTACGGAGGCCCAAAACCCCACACCTCCTCCTCCTTCCACCAGTCCCCAACCCTTCCCCTCAGCCCCATCAACGCCCCCCTCAACCAGGGGTGTATCCAGGGCCTCAAGCATGAGCTCACTGTCTGCTCACAGCATCAAAACATCAGAGGAGAGCTCTGCTAAAGAACAAAGCCAAGGTAGGAACAATTAGATGCTACATATCACAGTTTCCATCATTTCCAGTCAGTGTTTACTAAAATGTTTGATATATGTTTGTTAATACTGCCACTGTAGTGTGGTAGTTGTATTGAAACCTGTTATTTTGTTACAATATCTAGTAACTACTACATGTAGATTAATGTGTTATTACCAGCAGATAGACTGGTGAAAAACACAAAAGTGCCCCACAGTCAGACATATTTTTCTCTTTATTTTATAAATAGCAGGTCCAGATTCTCTTCAGGCATTTAACATATCTGAATAATAGTTTTCTGTGTTTCTCTCCTCACCACTACTCGCCCACCACAGACACACCTGAGAGTTCAGACTCAGGCTTGGCTGTCCCTCAGGAGTCCAGCAGGCAGGAGCCTCCTGCTCCTCCCACAGAGGAGCCACAGAGCCAGATCCTGTCCAGTCTGCGTCTGGAGAATCAGCTGCTGCGCAGTGAGGTGGCCTCCCTCAACCAGGAGATGGCTTCAGTCATCCAGAGAGCAAAAGACTTACAAGATGGTAAGGTATTAGACAAGACAGGACGAATGATGGCTAACATTTCTGCACCTCTCCCTCTGTATTGATTAAGTGGTTGCCTTGTCTTCATGTAGAGTTGAACCAGACGCGTCTCCGGGCAGACAGGTGGACCTCAGAGCAGTCTCAGACTGACCGAATGTTACGGGAATTTCGGTCACAGGTTGATGACCTCACAGAAGCCCTCTCTGCCAAAGACGGTCAACTTGCGGTCCTGAAAATCCGACTTGATGAAGCTGATCAGCTGCTGAAGTCCCGCAGTTCTGCATTAGATGAGGCACAGAAGGAAAAGCTAAGGTATGCTCCTGTGACCACATTTGAATCAGAGATGGAATACAGTTTTTTATGAATTGGTTTAAATCTGATATTTCTTTTTATGTTTTCAGACTTATGCAAGACCACACCGAAGGGAGCAGCATGCATTCTCAAGCTCTTGAAACGCTGCAGGAGAGGCTGCGAGAGGCTGAAACAGCTCTCAGGAGGGAGCAGGACAGCTACCGGCAGATGCAGGTGCAGATGACGCCATCCACTTTCTTAATCCATCACACTTAAATCTAGACTGAACACAATTATTAAACTTCTTAATTCTCTGTCATTGTGCAGATTGAGTATGCTGGACGCCTGTCAAAAGTGGAGTCTGAGAGGCAGACCCTAGCAGAGACGGTGTCTGCATCAGAGCGGCGAGGTGGAGAGGAGAAGCTCAGGGTTGATGACCTCCAACAGCAACTGAAAAGTGCCAAAGCTGCAGCTGAGTCGGCCAAACAGGAGTTACAAGACTACAAGCACAAAGCTTCACGCATCCTACAAGTAAGGCTTACTGGTTTTCATACTTAGTGTAGACCCGTTTTGTTTTACACACATACTGTACAAACCTTCTTTGTGTCCTTTTTATGATTCATTTTCTCTTTTTATTGAAAGCTTAACCTATGTTGATCATGTTTTAAATGATCCTCTAGTCCAAAGAGAAGTTGATCAGCAGCCTGAAGGAGGGATCTGGTCTGGACAATATAGACGGCAGCGGGGCCATGGCTCTGGAGCTGGAGGATCTGCGTCATGACAAGGAACTTCAGAGAGAGGAGATCCAAAAACTACAGGGGCAAGTCCACACGCTTCGGACAGAAATACAGGTGAGATGCTGCTTCAAGTGTTTGTTTTTTTTCTAACTTTGGTTTGAGGTTATTGAGATAGCTGAGATGGTTTTGATTATGTTAGTAAGTTGTAAGTGAGATGTGTTTTTCTCTCGCAGGATTTGGAGAATCAGGCACTGATGGAGGCAGAGTCATGGAGGGAGCAGCAGGCGCAGCTGGAGGAGCAACAGGCCTTACAGAACAGAGCTAAGCAGGAGATGGAGGCTGAGGTCGAGCGCTACAAACAGGTGAGGGAAAGGGATGATTTCTGTCACAGATGTATTTCTCCTGAAACCTCATCAATAATTTTAGTCTGACCAAACTCCTAATTTATTTGGGATGTTTTTGTGTTTTTCTTAAATCATAGGAGCTGCAGTACCTAGAGGACGAGCAACATCGATCCAAAACCACTCTGCAGAGCAGAATGAAGGACCGGGAAGACGAAATTCAAAAACTCAGGAACCAGGTCAGTCACTTTAAAACGATACAAATGCAGAGCCCCCTTCTTGGGTCAGGGCTTGGCCAGCATCTGCTTTGTGACATATCGTAAATGCTTCTAACTTTATCAGTTTGATAAACAGCAGTGATGATGTATTTTTCCAGTTAACCAACAAGACTATCAGCAACAGCCAAACAGAGCTGGAGAATCGTCTCCACCAGCTGACGGAGACGCTGATCCAGAAGCAGACGATGCTGGAGGCTCTGGGCACAGAAAAAAGCTCGCTGGTCTTCCAGCTGGAGCGTCTGGAACAGCAGCTGAAGAGCGCTCAGGGAGGACAAAGTGGAGGACCGGCCATCAACATGAGTGGCCTAGAGGGACCAGGTAGGAGAGGTTTAGATGACACACAGCCAAAGCAACGGAACATGTCCTTTTGTTTCTTTCTTTGTGTTTTATTGGGCTCAATAGTTTATGAAATTTCAGTGTGGACTGGTAACTTCTTTACTCATGATCTCTTTTTCTGTGTGCTGTATTTTTAGGTGCACGACAAAGAAACGCACCAATCCTCTTCAGTGATCAGGACAGTCCAGGAGTGTATGGCAGAGTACGCAAGGCAGCCAGCACCATTGACCGTTTCAGGTAACAATTCACAAGAGCATTTTTTACTTCCTCACCGTAAGCGTAGTGTAATTAAACTCTGATGTGTGTGATATATGATATCTGATGTTAATTTGATAAATGTGTCTTTTCAGCATCAGACTGGGGATCTTCTTGAGGCGGTACCCTATGGCCAGAGTGTTTGTTATCCTGTACATGGTGAGTTTCTGAAGAGTAAATGTTTTCCACGTGGTTAATCAAAGAAATGAACAACATTTCCATTTTTTTATTTTTTTTTTATAGGCAGTACTTCACCTGTGGGTCATGATTGTTCTCCTGACTTACACACCAGAAATGCACCACAGTCATCCTGACGGAAGATAGAAGGCTTGAAGTTAACACTTGTTTAAAGGCGTTTGATATACGGCCTTCAATATAAGGATGCTACAAGCTGCTTGAATACGGGCTCTGGGTCCTGACTCTCCAAGTTTTGCACAGAAATGCTATGAATTAAAGACATTTCCTCTGATTCATTCTTAATTGAAAACTGTATTGGGTTTTAAGATAAATAGAGTGATATATTGTATTGGTGGTCGGCTGAAAGGACATTAAATCCCACATGATCTGACATCTGTTCCTCTCATCATCTGCTTTCAGACCTCTGTTCTCTTAAGAGATTGTATTTAACACTATGTAAAAAAAAAAAAAGAGTCTTTTAATAAATGAGTTAGAAGAAACAACAGTACCTGGCACTTTTTTGGGCCTTTTTCATTGTTTTATGTGACGGGAAACAGAATGAGAAAGGAGGGAAGACATGTAGCAACGAGCTGCAGCAAGGACACAGCCTCTGCACATGTTGTGCATGCTTTACCAACTGAGCTATTGGCACTTTTCTGATAGATAAACCAGCCACAAATAAATAAATAAGGGGAACTTAAGCAGTTTTACACATGGAAATCAATTTATTGCATTATTAGAACTGAACTGTGTTGTTTTATATTGTTCTGTTTGTATTTTCTTATTTTTTGCTGTTTGTTCTGTATTTTTTTAATGTATTGTTGAGTTTAATGTATTTAAAAGCCCATCTAGGAATGGGCAATTGCAAAGTAGCTTTGGCTATAAAAGCTGTGGCGCGTGGCATCAGTTTACACTACATACTTGATGGTACAGTGTACACTTGTTTCTGCAGTACGTAACTTCAGTGAGAGAGTATGATCAGGGTTTACTTCAAGATACACGTTTTTAACCCATAACATTGTTATGATGTGATGGTTTTGTGTTTGTAGTAAGCACCTACATCACATCTTATAAATTGTCACAGACCTGGTATTTGTATTTACGACAGTGGTGTTGCACAGAAAAACTGTGGGAGGCGCCAAATCACACAAAATTCCAATGTCTACATAATGTTGCTTCAAATAAATAAGAAATTAAAACCGGCCAGGCTCTAATGAAAACGTTAATAGTGATTAAAAACATACTAAAAAAAAACCATTTTGTTATTTTTTTTCAGAAACGTCAGGTCCATTTGTCATTGTCACTGACCATATAAGATTAGAAATATGCAGTATTTGTATAAAAATACTGTATACTAGCTCTGTAAGAGAATAAATAAATAAAACAACAACAACAATACTACTACTACTACTACTACTACTCATAATAATAATAATAATAAGAAGAAGAAGTATTACATTCATAAAATAAAATGGCTTGAAAGATTTGCCCTCCTGTCACACTTTTAGAGTTACAGATTGGAAATCATATTTGACTTCCATTGAAAATATTAATCTAAAAAAACAGAAATCGGCAAAAACAATTAGACTATTTAGATATTTAAAATGTTATCACTTTAATTAGCAGACCTCTAAACTTTGTTTTGTTGTGTTTTCATTTTATTGTGTTTGTTGATGTTTGGTCGGACTTGAATTTTGAACTTGTAAGGATTGTTTATTGTTTATTTATTGTATTTTAAGTTCTTGAATAAAAAAAAATAATATTATTGCACAAAAAGAAGATATTACACTTATTGCCAACTAGGTTAAAACGTTATCCTGAGAAACATTTAGAGGGATATATTCTATAAAACCTATCAAATCTGTGACTGACTCCGTTGTAGCTCACTTGGTTCTTGAACGCACCTCGGACTGTTGGTCCTCCAGTATCCCACAATGCACCGCTTCCGTTCCCTGTGTCCACGTCAAACCTGACAGCCATCGCCGCAGCTGAGCCGATAATGGCTGTAGTTGAGGTGGCACTTTCTGGGCGCTGTGTTGTTTAGCCCGGGTTAAAAACGGCTGGAAATACTCCTCACACTTAGCACGGATGACGACACGACGACGTTAGATAAGTTATTAACTGACAAAACGTCGCTTAGCTTAGCTTAGCTCGCCTTGACGAATTCCTCCGGTCGGTCCCGTCAGCTGTTACTAGCCGGTGCTGTTGTTGCTAAATGAGCGTGTGTCAGCCTGAAACGAGACTTTGTTTCCGAAGATTCAAAGTGGAGTTTGAAGTTTGAACGCGTCTCTGTGGTGTTGAGTTTACCGCTGAGCTTGATGACTGTGTCACCTCTGGAGTCAGAGCTAGCCTAGCCCCCTCCTCCGGTCCTCTCCGGCCTAGCTTTGTTTTGGTTTGGTGTGTAGCCCTCCTCAACATGTCATCGTGGCTGGGAGGAATCGGCTCCGGCCTCGGCCAGTCTCTGGGCCAGGTCGGTGGGAGCCTGTCCTCTTTCACCGGGCAGATATCAAACTTTACCAAAGACATGCTGCTGGAAGGGGTGGAAGAAGTCGGAGGTAAGTCTGCGTCCCTGTTTTTTTAAATCCTTTTTAGCTAGCCACATCTGTAGAGCTCAGACGACGTCAAAAGTTGTTGAAACACACAAGTTCCTGGTTGGTAATTGCAGTTTATTGTGTTTTGTAAACATTTGCATCAGCTGACTGACAAATCCAGTCCACCAACCTCAAATAAAACACCTACTAAAGATGCCTTCAGGTACCCAGGTGTACCCAACCATCTGGTTGTAAAATAAAACCAATGTTTGTCTTTAGGAAGGATGAAAAGAGGCAAATATCTCCTCAGAACGGAGAAAAAGTAAGAAATAAACCGAGCAGGGGAAGATTTTCTTGCTGCAATCTTTAAAATAACTCAAGAAGAAATGCTTACTGTGTCAAAAAGGATCCAACAAGTGGGAAACTACCAAAAAGCTGTGGCTGTCCTACTGTAAACGACATGAAAAACAGCCAGACAGTGTGAGAAAACAATCAGAACACGTATTTATAAATATTTGCTGGCTGGTGTTTCCAGTGTCCCTGCCAAGCAGAAGAGCCTGAAATCTAAAGGTGTCTGTCTTGAGGAACATTGTCAGATGCATAACTGACATAATTGGAGGCGAATATCCATCGTGACGTGGAAAAAGCTCGTCCACCACTCTGACCGAAAGACTGTTTAATAGAGAAACTGCATGCATGCAAAACAAACCTACATAAACTAGAAGATCCTCAAGATATCGGCTAAAACTGACGTCAGACAATACAATGCGTCGCCAGTTTACGAGACACATGTAGCTAAAAAATAAGCTCCAGTAAGTCATTAAGGGTTGCACATTTAATCAAATCACTGCAGAGGTGTCCTCTCCTACAAAACATGTTTTACAGATGTAAGAAAACGTGTTTGTTTGGTCGTTAACGGCACGCATTGTTGAAACTGTCTCGGTGTGGTTGTACCGAGGGTCATTTCTGATATTTTGTTCATCTCATGTACATCCGTGCACATAGACTAAATATTGAAACACCTTGCAGTGCAACACAAAGCAGCTCCTAGAACAACATCTTCCATAATGACCAGAACATTACTACAAAATCTGATTATTTAGCGTGTTAGAGTGTTTCATACTGCGTGTGCCTATTTAGAGTTATCAGTGTCCAGATCTAGTTCATTTATAGTGAAATAAGTTGCGAACATTTCTCAGTTATAGACTTGTTACAGTGATGTTATCGCATTGGTAAAACATGTGTCTCATATCCCAGTATAAGACAAATGTGACCGCAGTAAACAACTGACTCAATTAAAAGCAAAAAGAGACTTAACATAATTAATTAGTGATGCTCTGAGTTGGTTAGTTTGTCAGCTGTTTGAAAGATATTCTTGTTTTCATTACACGTTCATAGACATTATAACATTGAGAACATCCCTTTTGTGTCGCCGCTCTGTAGACGCTGAATGAGAGTCTGACTGAATTTATCGCAGGAATGTTTGCTCAAGTTTTGCCCTCAAACTATTTCCTCAGCGGTAAGCTAGAAAATGCATCTCTGTCTGTGAGTCAGCTGAGGACTTTATAACTGTGCCCACACATACGAATGAAGGTGTCTCTCCAAGTGACTTCTACCGAGTTAAGACTGCAGTTGTACAGTTACATTTGCAGTTTGTGGTGACTTTCAGCGCTCTGCCTTTTCCACACCACCTCTGCGCTGCATTAAACTAGCGGTCTTAAAGGCCCAGTGCAGCTAGTTCCACTTCTGTGCTGTACACACAGGATTATACGTTATTATTTTTTCAACAGAAACCCACAGGACTGTCTAACTTTTTCCTGTCAGGATCACTGTAGCTGAAAGTGCTCAAAAACGTGGAAACCAGACTGAAGAGCTCTTACTACCTTTTAAAAAAATGTACAAAAACGATAGCTGCGTTAATTTGATCCGCGTTTATTTAAACTGGTTTCTGTTTCCTGTTTTAACTTTGTGCATGTGCAGCTACCTGTAGCGTGGGTTTATAATGTGTTTCTTCTTGTTTTGAATGTAACCCACGAAATTAGGTTAAACTTTCCCCACCAGAGGTCTTTGTTTTTAAAAGACTGGTGGAAGATTTTGAATTGTGCTAGTCAGCATTTTTATCTGTAACAACTCTGAAGTTAAAGTTCAAAATAAAAGATAGCAGGAGGGAAAATCTCGCGCTGACATTCTTGGTCGATGCAGTCATTCCCTCATTGTCAGTGGAGCTGCCAGCAGCCTGATGACAACACAGATTATAGCTCCTGATCAAGTCAAAAGATCTAAATCTATCTAAGGTGCTCCATCAAAGTTGACCGATTAATCTCAGAAGAACAATCAATCTGAAGCAAATAGAAAACGAGTGATAAAGCGTCGACGCAAGGAGAACTTTGGCCGCAGATCTCCAACTCACAACTCGCAGTCAAAAACCAAAAGTATGAATTCTTATCAGTGTGCATGCAGCACCAGGCCAGCTGTGAAACACTCATCATGTCAGGCCCAAATCTGTCTTTTAAGTATTTTAGGATATTAAATGGAAGTAGATTTGCCTGTAGACTTCAGTTTAATTTGTGCACATTGGAATGTTGTGTGTTGGCCGAGCTTCGTCCAGCTGTTAAGATTAGACCGCCAGAAATGTGGGCACGGTCAGCCATGCATGCGTGTTTGTTTGTCATGTGAGCCGGGTTCAAGCAGGTCCGTGTGCGAGTGTGTGACTAAGACGGTGAAGGAAAAAGAGTCACCAGCTGGTGTCTTCTGAATGTGCTGCGTGTCATCTCACATACACTTAAAAAGCATTTCTCATTTTGAAATGAATGTTACCAGAATGCTTAATAATACACTCCTGTTTTTCTCTGACTGTGTATATGGAAAACAAAACAAAACATGAAGCTACTTGTTGGCTGTCTACATTCAACGGTTAGCGCCACGTGTCATTTGTTGTTACTGTTTCCGTTGACTTGTTAAGAATTATGACTTGTGCGTATCTTGATGTGTTCAGCGCTCTTCTCCATGTAACTGCAGATGCTGTCACAGAGCTGCAGGTGTCCAATTCTAAGCTGGCTGAAGTCGAGGCTTCGTTCACCACTCAGAAATCTGAGGTGAGATTCTTTGCTCGCTCACTCAGAGTCGAGGGGTAAAACTACCTGTCCTTTCCCACCATGAGCCTTTTGGCTTGTCGCAGCAGGAAGACCACACCTGTAACCGATGACATTAAAAATTGATTTGTTCCACTGTGGCCTTGTCCACGTGTACATGGGTACTTCTGAAGACAAAGGTTGGCCTTTTGTCAGCAGCATTTTTTGGGAAACTGTTGTTTAGAAACTCTTTTTTCAACGTTTACATCTGGACAGGAAGAAACAGACTTTTGGAAATGATCATGCAGAAACGCAAATTTGCATCCTAATCGAGTAAGTGTATGTAGGCTCATTGACAAATGTGACCTTGCCTTGACAGAATGGATGTTAAGCTGTGTATATTTTGGAAGAAACAAACAGAGGTTGAAAATGCAGTGATGGAAACAAGAGACAAAAACAGCTGCTGACATTGTTTTGATAAAACTAGTTTTATCCAGCAGGATTCTGTGAAATGCAGTCACATTTCTCTGCATCTTTCTTTTCGTCCTGTAAAATGCAATGAATTTAAAATCATAGTTTTCTTTTCTCTCCCTTCCCTCTCTCTTTTCTTTGCAGTATGACAGACTAAGAAAGCTCTATGCGGAGCTCGAGGAGAAGCTGGAGGCATCCGAGATCCAGATTAAAGCACAGTCTGCAGAGTACAGAATCCTTCTGCAACAGAAAGATGTACGTACATTTCTTTCCCAATCCCAACAGCCACCTATATTTAGATGAACTCAATGCCATCTGGAGTAAACGCATCCAATAAACAAACACATCTTGTCAAGACAGAATATGGATTTGAAGCAGGGTCCTAATATTAGTTTGTGTCTGTTCCCAGGTGGAGATCAGTCACCTGAAGGCTCGGCAGAGTGGACTCCAGGAAGAATTCCAGAAGCTGCAGCATTCGGCTCAGTCCTCCTCCGTCGGCCCCGCGATGCTGCCCGTCACCACTGCTTCCTCAACCACTACCTCCTCTTCTGCTTCCTCTTACCTGCCACAGCACTCAGGGTCCCATCAGGGCTTCCACGGCGACGAGATGGACCTCAGCGACGTCATCTGGTCGCAGCAGGAGATCAACCGGCTGTCGACAGAGGTCATGCGTCTGGAGGCGGAGGTGGCTCACTGGAGGCGAATGTCTCAGGTAATGATGGCGAGAATCTGATGATGTAGCAGGAGGGAAGGTAGAGGGAGTTGATCACGAGTTACATGAGAAGATTGAGAACAAACACTGATATTCATTCCAAATAGTAAAATGTCAAATGTTCATTATACTTTGCTTTGTTTTAATCTTAAGTGTTCAGATTTGTTTAACTTCCTCTTTATGGCTCACCAACTGATATTTATTTATTTGTTTATGTATTTACTTATTTATTTATTTCAGACATCAACAGCAGCAGGATCTGGTACCGGCGACCAGGGTGAGATTCTCAAACTTCAAAGAACTATCAAGGTACATTTTTTCATTTTTGCCAGAATAAATTATATTTTAAGCTCGAACCAAAATCTTAAAGCTGCTATAATTAATATGTTTTTATATTAAATGACTGTGTATTAACTTACCCTGAGGTTCCTTTTGGCTCTGTGGAGCTTTATAGTGTCTTTCAGCTATTTCTTTGGCTGTGCTGGCTGCAGTATTAAGTAGATGAAAAGCCAGAAGCACAACTCCAAATGGATCCTAATGCGAATAAGTAACTATTTGCTACGTAGACTATATCAGTGTTGACATTATTGCTGCTCCGGAACAGGATCTGCGAGAAGAGATGAGTCGTGAGGTGGATGAACACCAGCATGAGCTGGCTGCTGTGCAGGACGCCCAGCGGCAGAAGATGGCTGACATCACGCGACGACATAGAGACGAGTTGGCAGAGTACGAGGAGAGGATAGAGGAGCTGGAGGAACAGATTCAGAGTGGTTAGTCTAGATTTATATTTAATAGTTGTAGGAAATTCAGAGATTTTACTTTGGCATTAAGACCCCAAAATGTTAAGGTGCCTTAGACTCCAAAATTGTGACATCAAACGTTACAGCAAGTCATCTTTTCTTAAATGAACCTTCTACAAATTCTTCTATCCAGGCGGAAGTCAACCCACCTCTCCATCAGACTCCAAGGTGCCAGAACTGCAGAAAACCATAAGCTCTCTGCAGGAAGCCGCAGATCAGCGGGAGAAGCAGCTGGCCGAGCTGTCTGCCAGTCTGGAGGAGGCACAGAGGAATGAGGCCTCGCTGCAGCTGGAGAGAGACGATGCCCTGGAAGAAAACGCCGGGCTGCTGCAGAACTACACGCGGCTGCAGGCCTCCGTCACCGAGCTTCAGACGCGAGTGCAAGAGCAGGAGGGGAAGGCTCAGCAGAAAGTCCAGCTAGAGCACGAGATACAAGAGTTGAGGAAAAACCTTGCAGGTATACTGTCATTCATTCATTTCGAATCCAGCTCAACCAATATTGTCACAGACTCCGAACTTGAGTCGTACGCTGCTTTCCTTTTGTTATTAGCCTGCATAGTAACTCAAATTTCTACCTTCCAGCCTCAGAAAAAGAAGTGGAGAGACTGAATAGCCTGGCTGTGGTAAGTGTGAATATAAATCATTAATTATACACCATGTTCAAGATTTATAAAGTCTCTATTGGCATAATTTAATTACTTCTCTAACCTTTGATAATTAGGCAGAACCAAAGGAAGAAGTTGAGCATGCTGACATCTTAGAACTGAACACTATTATTGGGACGTTGAGACAAGAGAAGGAAGACCTAGAACAAGAAAAGGTTTGTTTATCTGACGGAATCTGATTATTTTCACCAAGTAAATGTTGATGGGACACGTGTCGCAATCTAGATAACTGATTTATTTTGGGTTGTATTTTTGTGGTTTTCTTTTCACAGCTGAATCTGCAAGAAAGACTGAAGATGGCCGAGGACCCAACAGTTAGCAATAATGAAACCGACTCTGGTGAATCGGAGGCTTTGGAGGATCTGAGGGCCGAGCTGGAGAGGAGAGAAAAGGTGCTCAGAAACATTGAGGAGGAACGAGACACCCTGATGTCCGAGCTGGAGGAGCTCGACCGACAGAACCAGGACGCAACACAGGTCCGATTGGCAAACTGTGGCCTTTTGTCTTTGTTAATGTTATATGATGATAATAAAGTTTATTTCTATAGCACTTGTTAAAATCAATTACTGAGTGTTTTGTAATAAAAAAAAAAAGGGTAGAATAAGACTAAAGAATAATTTATGTAAATGTCAAATAGATCAAATAATAAAGAAGGAAAAAATAAAATACCCACAAACATTTAAGCACATGTTCATTCCCACATATTTAAACATCTACATACATGTACATTTACATTGTTGTTGTTAAAGATGAAAAGTGCAATGACTTATACTTTTGTGTTTTCCTTCTACGTCTTCTGTCTCTAGCATATGATCTCTGTGAAGGGGCAGCTGAAGAACGCAGAGGCAGAGCTGACGAGCCTGAGCGCCGAGCTGAACACAACCAAAGACAAGAACGAGGCACTGAAGCAAGAGCTGGAGACCCAAAAAGAGAAAATTAGCCAGAGCGCCTTCACCCTTAACGACCTGCATATGGGCAAACAGCAGCTGGAAGGATCGGTGAAGGAGCTGAAGGACAAACTGGGACATGCACAGGAGCAGAACAGGGAGGCACGTAGAGAAATCACAGAGCTGAAGAAGGCTTTACAGGAGGGAGCGGAGCAACTGTCTGCCGCTAAAGCAGAGCGAGATCGGGCTGGAGACAGAGCAACTGAAGTACGGGGAGCTAACGAGGTGCTAGCAGTGAGGGAGAGGGAGTTGTCAGACCTCAGAAGAGAACTGGATGAGATGCGGAGCTCCCAGGAGAAGGTCATGTCTGAGGACTATGAGCTGAAGATGGAGAACAGAAGGTTGAAAGAGATGAAGGAAAGCCTGGCATCTATGAACAGGACGGTGCGGGAGAAGGACACTCGTATCGAAGCGCTGAAGCTGGAGAAAACTCAGCTGGAGGGCGAGCTGAGGCAGGCGGAGAGCAAAATAGCGCAACAGGCAAAGCAGTACCAGCAGACCATCGAAGAGTTGACTCGAGCGCGGTCCATGGACGCCTCCGCTCTGCAGATGGAGCACGAGCGAGCCGTCAAGCTCAACCAGGAGAAAGACATGGAGATAGCTCAGCTGAAGAGAGACGTGGAGCAGGTGGCGTCCGACCACAGAGACACCAACGAGATGCTGTCGATCACAGTTGCCGGGCAGAAACAGCTAACAGACCTGCTACAGGAGAAAGACGCCTTCACGGAGACTTTGAAGCAAAACGCTTCCGACTTGCAGATGGAGATGGAGAACAGAATCGCGGCCATGGCGAGGGAAGCAGACGCTCTCAAACAGGTGCTAGACGAAAAGGAGAAGCAGGTGGGAGGGATGAAGGAGGAGAACAGCCATTTGAAGGAAGAGATTGACCGACTCAGGGATCAGCAGAGCAGGCCTCAGTCTCTCGCTGAGCCCAGGACCTTGGACATTATCACGGAGCTGGAGACGGAGATCACCCAGCTCAAGGCCTCCAGGAGTCGTCTGGAAGAGGAGGTCCAAGCTCTGAGGAGGACGCTGGAGGAGCAGCAGGGCTCTCTCCTCCTGTCACAGCAGTCCCTCCAAGCTCAGCAGACCGAGCTCGAGCAGGCTCACGCTCGCCATCAGCAGACCACCCAAAACTACGACAGGCTCATCCATGCCCGAGATGAGGAGATATCCGGCCTCCAGCAGATGGTAGACCAGCTCAGCGAGAGTAGAAGCCGCGCAGACTCCCCCCCTGTGCAGGGAGATGTCATCCTGCAGGAGGAGAAGACCCAGACTCTAAATCAGGAGAACGGCAACGAGAAGCACGACCTGTCTAAGGTAGAAATAGACAAACTGGTGAGAGGCATCAAAGAGAAGGAGACTGAGATCAGCCAGCTGAACGAGAAGAACCTCTCGCTGACCAAACAGCTGGATCAGCTGGTTGTGTCGCGTGATGAAGCGGGCAAACTGTCCCAGATGATCCTGCAGAAGGATCTGGAAATACAGGCCCTCCACGCCAGAGTGTCCATGGGTGTGGGTGGCGGACACAACCAGGACGTCTTGTTCTTACAGCAGCAGCTGCAGGCCTATGCTGTGGAGAGGGAGCAAGTGCTAGCCGTGCTCAACGAGAAGACCAGAGAGAACAGCCAGCTTCGCTCCGACCACCACCGCCTCATGGACATGATCGCCGGAAAGGAGGCAGCGCTGGTGAAGCTTCAGCAGGAGAACCAACGCCTCTCCAACATGAGCGACCCCTCAGGAAGTCAAGAGATGTTCAAGGAGACCATCCAGAACCTGTCCCGCATCATCAGGGAGAAGGACATAGAGATTGATGCGTTGACCCAGAAGTGCCAAACCCTGGTGACCGTCCTCCAGACCTCGGGAGGAGAGTCCGGTGCCGGATCCGGAGGTGTCAGCAGCAACCAGTTTGAGGAGCTGCTGCAGGAGAGGGACACGCTGAAGCAACAGGTGAAAAAGGTGGAGGAGTGGAAGCAGCAGGTGATCACCACCGTCAAGAACATGCAGCACGAGTCGGCTCAGCTGCAGGAGGAACTGATCAAACTACAGGGCCAGGTCACCGCCGACAGCGACTGCAGCTCCAAGCTGACAGTGGACTACTCTCGGCTGATCCAGAGCTATGAGCAGAAAGAAAGGAGGCTTGGAAGTCTCAGTCAGGAACTGGCTCAGGTTCAGCAGACCATCACGCAGCTCAGCACCACCAAGGAGGTCCTGCTGGGTAAACTTGACAGCGCAGCACAGACTCCTGAAGCGGTAGCTGCCCAGTCTAGTGCACCTTCTCTCACAGTCGATGCTCCGAGCCACCAGACGCCTCCGACGGCAAACAACGAGAGGCTGCAGGACGAGCTCGTACGTTTGCGAGCTCAGTTGGCTGAGAAGGACAACATGATCAGGACCATTCAGGAGAACAACCACCGGCTCTCCAATTCGGCGTCTGCCTCAGAGAGCGAGCAAAGAAGTCAGGCAGAGGAGACTCGGCAGGTCAGAGAGAGGCTGGACACCCAGCAGAAGTCTGTGAGGGAGAAAGACCTGCTCATCAAATCGAAAAGCGACCAGCTAAATCAGGTCAGCGAGTCGCTGCGCAACCGCGAGAACGACAACGAGGTGCTGAAGCAGGCTGTGACCAACCTGAAAGAGCGCGCTCTTATCCTGGAAATGGATGGGAGGAAGCTGAAGGAGGAGAACGAGCTGGTGGCCGCGCGCTCTCGAGAGAAAGAGTCTGAGTTCAGAGCGCTGCAGGAAACCAACATGCAGGTTTCCCTCCTGCTGAGAGAGAAGGAGTTCGAACTGAGCGCAGTGAGCGAGAAGGCTGCAACCGTGGAGAAGATGCTCAAGGACAAAGATCAGGTCAGCTGGAAACTAAGATTCCGACTCATAATCTTCATTTCTCTTGAGTTTTTATTGTAATGTTACAAGAGGAAAAACACTATGAGATCCCAACATTTCTCGTGGTTCGATTACCCATGCTTCCCGATAAATGTGTTACATTTATGATTTACTGTGTTGTTGCAGGGTAAGACTGGTGAGCTGAATCAACTCCTGAATGAACTCAAGTCCATGCAGGAGAAAGCTGTGCTGTTCCAGCAGGAGAGGGATCAGGTGATGATGGCACTCAAGCAGAAACAAATGGAGACCACTGCAGTACAAACTGAGGTAGGAGGACAGATGTTATTTGCTCGCTGTCCTTTTTTATTTTGCGTAGGAATCCTAGTTATTCTGATGTTCTCGTGGACCTGCGCATATTTTGGTGTTTGCGTTTCCTTTCGCAGCTTCATCATATGAGGGATAAAGAACAGCGTCTCAACTTGGAGCTGGAAAGGCTGCGTAATCACCTCTTGGAGATTGAGGACTCGTACACGAGAGAAGCCCTCGCCGCGGAGGACAGGGAGACGGAATTGCGCAGGAGGGTGGCGATGCTGGATCAGAAACTGGCCACATCTTCCAACGCTGTGGAGAATGCCAGGTTAGTTTCAAACAATATCCATGCCACATTAAACTGAGAATAGCAGGGTTGCTTGAAGATGGGAGTCAATTAAAATGCATTTCTTTTTTGCTAATCGGTCCTCTGCTTTCAGCCAACATGCCAGCATGCAGGTGGAGTCTCTGCAGGAGCAGCTGAATGGAGTGGTGAAGCAGAGGGACGACGCACTCATCCATCTGAGAACGTCTCAGGAGCAGGTCAACCAGTATGCAGTTTCGCTCTCCAACCTGCAGATGGTGCTAGAGCAGTTTCAACAAGGCAAGGCAGCCTTTTTTTTTTATAGAGATAAGATGGTCTGTGCCTGCAGCCTAGCAATGGCAGTCCACGGTGCCTGTAGTAACATTTTTTATTGTCTCTTCCCCTATCAGAAGAGAAAGCTATGTACTCAGCAGAGCTTGAGAGGCACAAGAAGGAGAAGGAGGAGTGGAGAAGCAAAGCCCAGAGGTTGGAAGATCAAGCATCTGCTCTGCAGGTAAACCAGCAATCAAATCCAGATCAGAGAATCCGCTCGCTTTTATGTCTGACATCGACGACAAGGCCACAAAATGAACGCACGTGACACATTCTGAGCCCTACGTATTTCTCGATGACCGCTAAATGAAAGCCGCGATAACTGAAGGTGTTCTCGCTCTCCGTCAGCTTAACCTCGATGAAGCCAACGCTGCTCTCGATTCGGCGTCTCGTCTCACCGACCAGCTCGATCTGAAGGAGGAACAGCTGGAGGAGCTGAAAAGACAAGGTGAGCTGCAGCCGAGTGTTTTCTGCTGCCAACTTCTGCACATGTCCTCTGAGGGTTTGTACATGGGAATGATTAAAATATCAGTCCTTATAAACGTCTGCCGTGCATAACCGCAGCAGAATAAAGATATCTTCACGAGGCTGCGGTAAGATAAACGTATTTTAAGATATATTATGTCCACGGCACCATTTATGTAAGAAGTTATGGGATGCATTTGCCATCCTTTTGATGGGTCTTTTCTTCCTTTACCAGACTCGTATCTTTATGTTGGTGCACGCTTGTCCTCACAATGAATAACAGAGCCTGCACAAAGTTATTGAAACTTTCATCCCCCTCCCTGCCTTCATTACTTTTGTGTCACGCTCAGCAGATTTCATTCTTATCACTCTCAGATACAGTATGACCATTACATCACCGCACATTCTCAGACTGTTTTTTTTTTTCTTTTTCGCCCGTCTGGTTGTCCAGACATTGTGTTTCGTCAGACCCAATATGAGGCTATATGTTTGCTTTACAAACCAGCCACCTATGGAAACTTTGCATCGGGTCTATTTGTAGCTGGGTTTCTGTGAGAATGTTCTGATTCACGGTCTCACCCGTGAGAGGTCGGCGTGTCTGTGCAGCGTGTCCTCAGGTTGAGCCGTTGTGTTAACGCTCAATTCTAGCTGCAGAAAATATTTTGAAAAACAAATACCAGACGAACGCTGAAAGTATTTCCAGGTTCCTCAAACACTCCTCAAACCATCTGGATGAAGAAATATTCAGCTTGCTGCAAAATATAACAGATTTTTAACCCATTTCTGAAGTTGCAGTCGCTTTGGTTGCTGTAGTTGGAAATCGCATAGATCTTTGTTCTTCCTACAACATGCAGGTAGAATATCAAAATGCTATTCATTATTTTTATAGAAAACATTTGAAGGTAAAGAGGTTTCTTTACCCTTTTCTCAACTCGTGCCTCTTTAACAGTTATGGGATCTAGAAATGACACATCCTCTATTTTTAATTTGCACCACGTGAACCAAAAATGAAAGATATTGTCGGTATATTGTTATATTTTCATACGTTATGTTTTATAAAAAGGAAGGACATTTCACACCACATGGCCAGTAAATATAGTCTCAGCTTGAAAAGAGTTGCAGGTGGTTAGACGAGTCTTCAAGGATTGGCAGTGTTTGATATAAAGAAGATAAATAATTATGGTTATTACCGTATTAAGTAACCTGGAATTGTCTGTAGCAATTCAAAATAAATCAGGACATTTTTAGACTGTATGTTATTGAGCTGGAAATTCATCCCAATCGACTTTTAAAGTCTTCTACTGTCCCGTTGATAGAACAAAACCCACTAGAGCAGCAGTTGGTGTTGTTAAAGGACACAAACATCCGGTGCACCAGGGACGTGAACATGACTTCAAGTGATTGAAAACACCTCTTCACTCTCTCTGTGTGTGCGTGCTTGCATCGTGCGTATGTGTGTTGCAGTGGATTTGAGGCAGGAGATGTTGGAGGAGGCGCAGAGGAAACTGATGAACCTCCTGAACAGCACGGAGGGGAAGATAGACAAGTAAGTTCAGCCCGTCTGGGTTTAATCTCACATTCTTTTATTCGTCTAAATGAGATTATGATTAAGGACCCATGTGGTTTCCATTGGACTGTCATTATTGTGTTCTCTCCCACAGTTTTGAAGGATTGTAGAAAGTCACAGTGCAGTTTAAAAATGTAATAAAGACTCAATCTTTTAAAGCGTCATGACACCTGTGACTGCGGCTAAATTAAGTCAGTTTGTCACCGTCAAACGCAAACCGTATCGCCAGATTTGGAGATTTTTATTTTTTCGGACAGGATCAAGTTTTTCTTCATGGGTTGAGAAAATGTTCCTGCATTTTTTACTGAGTAAAGTTTGTGAAAAGCCTTTGGCTTACT
>OMLP01013055.1:0-32209 GCA_900302685.1 Spondyliosoma cantharus | reverse complement strand
TGAGAAGCCTTTGGCTTACTGTAAAAATAGGAAAGATTTGGGTCCTCCCGTCCTGTAACATGCTGGATTTGCTATAAATAAAGCTTCAGTACCTCTGTTTCCCCGGAGGAACAAAACCAAACAAATGCACCATTTTACCCATTTTAGGGTTTATTCATCATTCATACTGCTGTATGAAGAAAATGAGGATCGATTGAGTCTTGAATTACATCATGCCTTATTATTCATGTCGTTATGTTTCCAGAGTCCTGATGCGTAACCTGTTCTTGGGATACTTCCACACACCTAAAACCAAGCGTGCCGATGTGCTGAGGCTCATGGGAAGTGTTCTTGGGCTGACCCGAGAAGACGTCGATAAGGTGAGAGACTCCTCGGCTCATTTTTAGAAAGTCTTTACCTCAGCAATAACTTATTAACATGGTCATGTTTTTAGGGAGCAATTATTATAGCTAATATAAAATGTGATTGCAGCGTAATGCATTCACAGTCGGTGAGCAGTGATTGTGGCCTTGTGCCACACATCACTGCCACACTAATAAATACAAATATAGTCTGGGGGCAGGCTGAAGCTCACTGAATGAGAGAGACAAACAAATTTGTCAGAATTTTCCGATTTTCGATTGTTTTTCATGTGTGGTTTTATTGTATGTATGTTTTATATATTAAGGACTTGTAATTGATTATTGTTTAACATTTAAATTCCAATGTGTGCATATTAAGTGTTAAAAGTTAATTGCTCTTCAAAGGGCTTACTTGCATTATTGTGCTGATATTATATTGTAATTTAATCCGTAGCATAAAACGCAGTTTTTTCCTCTGACAAGATTACATCCAACAAGAAACTAGTAAAACAGGAGTCATGCAGTCATGCTAGCAGCTCTGTGAAGTTGCACTGTGGCACCACATTGCTAATACTAAAGTCGGCATGCTCACAACACAAGTGCTAACATCCAACAAATAGTGGCTCCAGATGAGAAGTCAAAGATCACCAATTTTATGCAATTCATCTTGAGGGGAACTCTTGTACCAGACTTCACAGTAATCCATCCAGTAGTTGTCATGACTTTCCACAGACGAGCAAAACTGTCAACCCGCTGGTCGCACTAAATTAGAAGTGAGTAAAGTCGGTAGTATTCATCCTCTGGGTACCATGAATGGATGTACAAAGTTTAAAGGCAAAGACGTCCATTTGTCGTTGAGATACTTCACCTTTTTTACTTGGACACAATACTTTCTTGTCCAGTTTAAGGGAGAATTGCGCTATTTACTTGTGGTCATAGTGACAGTAACCAGGCTTTATTCACTTTTGAAATGCTTAACTGGTCCCACACGTCCTTGAGAGACAGAGAGTCAATCCTGAAACTCAACTGCTCAACAGTGAATTTTAACACCAGCAGCCCCTGAAAATCCTCTCGGAGCGCAGCCCTGAAACAGAAAGCATTTCCTTATCCAGATCTTCTGGCAGGAGCCCTGTGGGACTCCATCCAACGATTCCAAAGTCTGTTACCCAACACTCTTAAAGGAAAACAGATACAGGGTGAGGGGCAAATGCGATTACAACTGCTCAGAAGAGCCATTTTTATTGTGTTGGAGGTCGTTCCACTTTTTTTTCTCTTTTTTTTCATCTCTCCCTCATCTCCTGTTAATGCCATTTAACTTTTCCACTCAACTCGTGTTTACGGCAGCCAAGTGTCCCACAAAAACAGCCGACTTTTCAAAATCGGCCTCAGTGGAGCAGCTCGGATCCCTCTCCTGGTGCCATTTTTAGCCCAAAGCTGTGAGCCATGCGCTCCATATATGGGGTCCAGTCAGCTGAATCCTGCCAGGCGAATGACGTTGATGATTAGGGAGTAAGAATGACAGAATGACCACGTTTCTTCTCGGAGTGTGGGCTGTCAGCAAAGAATCAGACTGCCTGTATATTAGCTTAACTAGTGAGTGGCTCCACTAAATAACTTTCCAGAACGTGGTGGCAGGCAGAAAGGAAACTGAAGGGCAATTAAAACTGAAATAATCCAGCCACTTCTTCGAAAACAGAAGAAAATCGACTATTCAGAAAAAGCCTGAATGAACAGAAGTACCTTCATTGTTCTTCCCTTTTAACAACGTCCTTCGTGTGCTTGATCGTGACATGTGATGCGTCCGTGATGATTTGAAGACTTCCTTCCTTCTATAAATCAATCCAGCATTTGCTTGTCAACGCTTCCTTCTCTCCCCATCTGCAGATGCTGGAGGATGACGGACGACACGGTGTTACCGGATGGATGTCGGGCTGGCTGGGAGGCCGAGGAGCTCAAAGTGTCCCGAACACTCCTCAGAGGCCCACAAGTGGCCAAGGGCTCAACTCGGTAAGGAACACGGCATGAAGTGAGCGCCACAGATTCTGTTTTATACAAAGGAACACCAGGCACCAGCAACAAGGCACCAGACATGGCATCAGCATAACTTTCCTCTAGGTAGAAAGAAAGAAAGCATTCACACGGGAAATGTCAGGAGTGAAAAGAGGAGAAGAGGGTATGATACAGCGAAGTGTTCACAAAGTCTGTCTTGCAAACATGCTCTCTGTGCTTGTGTAACAACAACTGTTTTTCTGGCGCTTTGGTGATGATGGACGTGACACACGAGGGGGGAGAAAAAAAAAAATATGGAAAGGCAAACTCACTTTTCTGGCAATGAGAAAGGAGTCAGTCTCCTTCGTTTACCCGTGTTAAAAAAAAAACCTGCATATACGTGTTGTTTTTGGTGTAAAAGCAGAACTGAAAAGGAAATGTATGATCCAAACCCAGATTTAAGCTTTAACACTTAAGCATATATTTACAAGAATCAATGAAGTTGATGTAAAACATTCAATATACTGTCTTTATATTGTTTTAAGTTCATGCCAAAAGGGTTCTCTCATTTTTATGTTTTACACAACATCCCAGCGTTTTTTTTTTCACTGGGCTAGTTAATCACACTGCTTTGCTCTGCTGCAGTGTATTGAGCAAGACGGATTCCTGACCAGATTTTATCTTTATTTTGGACTTCTTGTTTAGAGTGTGAAGAAGAATTTCCCTCCTGATGTATCTTTGTATACTTTCTGTTTCAGTCCTTCTCTGAGATGTTTGTAAAGTTCCTGGAGATTGAGTCGACCCCTTCACTGCCTGCACCGCGGCTTCCAGTCCACGACATCAAGCCTCTGGGCGCCCCGCCTTCGAGAAGAACCAGCGGTGCTGCTTCCAGCGCCTCCGCAGGTAAATGACCTCCTCTGGGACTAACCGCCGCCAGGATGTTAGTTTCTCTCGTGTGTTAAAACTTTCTCTTACATCCTCAAACCTGACTTAAATCAATGTCTCCCTCTTCACAGGAGCTGCAGCAGTCGGCAAGCGACCCGGCGAGTCCAATCCTTTCCTGGCCCCTCGCTCCGCCGCGGTGCCGCTTCTAGCTGGTTCCGGCTCTGGCGGCCCAGGAGGTCACCTGCTGATGAAGCCCATCTCCGATGCCCTGCCCACCTTCACGCCTGTGCCGGTCTCAGCTGAGGCCAGTGCTGGAGCTGTGCTCAAAGACTTGTTAAAGCAGTGACGAGTGCCAGATAGACGTCTTAATTCTACACGAGTTTTACACTACACAGACTGAAATATTCGACGTGTTGAGCTCTTTTTTTATTTCCTGCAAAAATAAATGGTCTGAGAATTCATAGAAGGTTATTATTCCCTGTTTTGTTTTGTTTTTTTTAGAGGGAATTGGAGCTAAATTTTGTTTTTTTTGGGGCTCAGTTTTACTTTCAATTACTGTTCTATGCAACAGAGGCTCCCTTTACGCATCAGAGTCACGCAACATTATTGTTACATGTTCAACCTACAAGCTGAAAATGACGGAAGAAGTGACTCTACGTGCAAGAAGGACGCAGGATGAGAAGATTTTCAAGTTGTGGAGCAATACAGAAAGTGTCCTTCTGATCAATGTTTTACATTTGGTTTTTTTTTTTCTTCATCCCATCAGTGCTGAACACAAGTGACCTTGTAAACTCACTGTGTGCAGTCGGATACATGTGGCTTCAGCTAATCATCACCTCCGTTTGCGAGAGGAAACGTGTCCTCCGGTATTCATCCCTTAACTCGCATTGACAACTCTTTGTCTTCTGAGGTCCTTTTTCTGCTTTTCAACAATGCAGTGAATTGTTTCTGATCCAGGACCTGCCTAAAAGCTCTGGCAGCGGTCGCCTGCCAAGAGATTTATGTGGTTCACTACATCTGTTAAAACCATAAAGACATTTCTTGCTAAATCTTGTCTTTTCCAGACGGCCAGACTGTGATATGCAACAAGCGTTATAATTATGGCTCTAACTGTGGACTGTGGTTGATCAGAGGCTTGAGACTGCTCCTATGTATAAGTACAGTACTATTATATAGTTATATATATGTAAATGGGTGGCGTTTTTTTTCCTATTTATGGGCACTGAGGAAGTTTTTGGAAGTCAAGTGCCTGCATTTTTGCTAATTAGAAAGTTGTGTAATCAGGATTGTAAATGGTTATAATATAAATATATATATTTACAAAATGTAAAAAAAAACAAACAACTGCACATTTAAGAAGTTTTACCTGACCGGAGCTGGCCAGCTGCACCTGAGCTGCTCTGCATTGAACTTTTGTATAGACATCAATCAGCCGCTGCAGAAGGAATGTTACAGGGTTTCTCCAGACGTATCGATAAAAAATGTACAAAAACTGTAAATCCTGGCTGCGAACGAACTTTTGCGGGCGTAAAATCTGAAACTCGGAAGGGGCGTCACAAGAGGAGTTGGATTACCTTGAACTCGGATGATCTTTAACCTGTGACTTAATTGGAATTTCAGATCAAATAAAGGTTCTCCCTTTAACTGCTGTGCGTTATTTATTTTTTTTTGTCTTTTTCCTGTCTTCTAACGCACATTCATGCGGACCAGATGTGTCTACTACAGCGTGGATAACTTGCCCTGGCTGCCCCAGATGTGCAGTGTCATTCAGCTGTACTGGAAGAGGTCATGCTAAAAGGAGGAAGGGGGGGGGGGGGCTGTTTATGTCTTTGGAAAACAGACACTCACTGTATGTTTTCTGCCCCCCCCCCTCAAACAGCACAGGAGTAGCAGCTCGTCGGAGTGAGTGCGCCGCTGTGGGGCCGCTGCCTCTCTGCGCGCTCTGACTTGAAGGGGGCTGGCCCTCCATGATTGAATCCAGCTGTTGTGAAAGCGCTCGGAGGGGGCCCGTCCCGTCAATTTGCATTGCTAAATAATCTGTAGAGGCGACAGAGTGGGGCAGAAAAACGGAACAGTCCATTTTGGAGAAGGCATTCCTGCAACACTTGGTCAATGTGCCGCAGCTTCAGCTCGACCAGACAGCGCTTAATGAAAACCTGGTGTCGGCTTTCGCGTAAAGGCGCATAGTTGGGGGGGTGGCGAGAGCCCTGCTGGGTAGCGGAGAGGGGGATTCACGGGTCGTCTAAATGTTTCCTTTGAGAGAAACCATGTTTCTGGAAATGCGCGGCTTCAGGTTTTGCTCTTGTGCAAGGTCAGTAGTCTCATTTTTCTCTTTCTCTACCTTTGCGTAACGGACCTCGCCGAGCTTTTTTGCAGTAGCTGCATGTTTGAATGGATATGTAACGGGATGCCTGCAGCGAGTTCCTGTTTTTGTCTCCTTTCAACTTTAAATTCACTTTTTGCAGGATGCTGGCAGCTCTGGTATTTATCCTGCTGTGTATCCAGCCTGGACACGGACAGGTAACACCATCCTTTCATTGGGGATTTCATTCATTTAGACCAAGTTCACGGTCTTCAACTCCTTCAGTCAAAAAACTGTTATACCAGTCAGGAAGTCATGTAAAGATGGAGAAGCTTGTGTATTTTTTGCATTAGAAGGCTCATAGAGATCTTCGCCGCTCTGTCAGAAATGAATCCCAATCAAAGTGAATTATGGTCTAAACACACTGAGCCTCTTGGTGATCTCTCCTCAGACCTGCACTGAAGGTTTTGCATACGACCGCAGGGCGAGACAGTGTATAGGTAAGTGGCTTCCACTCTCTTATTGTGAAAGGTCACATTTTTAGGATCCGAGAGGTTCCCAAATTAACCATGAGGAGTGAACGCATCACAGCCCCCACAGATGTTTCTGTAAATGCACGGCTCTGTATTCCAGATGTGGACGAGTGTCGGACCCTGCCAGATGCGTGCCGGGGAGACATGCGCTGTGTGAACCAGAACGGGGGCTACCTGTGCATCCCGAGGACCCTGTACAACCAGCCGTACAGACCGGAGATCCCAGCCGACCCCGAGCCGGTGTACCCAGACCAGTCCATTGGATTTTCAGAAACATTCCTGCCATCTCTTCCCGGAGGTGGAAGATCCGTGGAGCCCAGCTACCCCAGAGTGAGGACCACTGCGCAGTGCATCCTGGGATATACTCCTGCAGAGGATGGCACCTGTAACGGTGAGTCTGAAGAGGTTCCCTCTGGTTTCAGTGCTGAAGGAAGCCCTCAGATCCTCCAGTAAAGCTACCAATACAGCAATGTTTTCATTATTTTCATTGTTGACGAAGCTGTTGATTATGTCAAATGTCTTGTTTTTTTCCCAAACCCAAAGATATTTAGTTTACTGTCACGGAGGAGTAAAGAGACCAGAGAATATTCATATCTAAGCATCTGGAATCAGAGAAATGTGCCTCTTATTTTGAAAAGATTACTAAAACGGATTATAGATGGTAAATTATTTAATCAATCAATCGCTGCAGCTCTCGGTACAAGCAGCAAAATGTACCAGAGTTGTATCAAAGCTACTTGTTCTGCAGAAAAATGTCTCCTGTGACTGATACTGTCACTGTAAGTGATTGAGTTGTTAACACAGCTGTATGAATGTGTGAGTGTGTGTCTGCAAACTACAGATATGTCGTAACTTTACGTCTTTAGGTTAAATTTTTACGTTGTGACAGTGTTGTTCTTTAACCTGGTTAGGTTTAGGCACAAAAAGCACTTTATTAGGATCAGGAAGAGATCATGTTTTGGATTTAAACAATCTGGTTCTGTCACCACAAATATCCTGATGTCTCTTTGAAAATATCCAGTGGTTTCTTTCTTTTCTTTAACACGGTCTTGAACAGTGGTCTCTTGCTTGGCAGCCTTCATGCCGCCACATCAGCAGCTGATATACACGTAATGTACGAGTGAACATGATGCGACACATACTGTAGAAATATTCATGTATTTGTAAATGTACAAATGTGTGGTAAATTGATTCATTTACCTTTCTTGATGATGCAAATATAATCCAAGAACATTTGCCAATGTCTATCATCTTGCAGCACTTCATTCATTATACAAGCCTTTGGCAGATT
This sequence comes from Spondyliosoma cantharus, assembly GCA_900302685.1. Lineage (NCBI taxonomy): Eukaryota > Metazoa > Chordata > Actinopteri > Spariformes > Sparidae > Spondyliosoma > Spondyliosoma cantharus. Next base: position 24,868 of record OMLP01013055.1, on the reverse strand, counting down.
CTAGATGAAGGTCAGAGTTCAGTGTCCTGGAATCACTTCTCCAGGCTCATGGGATCTTCATTTTGTGTGGTTTTCTTGGCTGTTAGTGTAGTGAGAGTTTACATCAAGTCTCGAGAATCATTACATGCATAATTAGCTACAAGAGGTGCGAGGGTGGATGGCGTCCGTCCTCCTCCGCAGCTGGTTGCGCTTCCCGAGCCTCTGCTGAATGTTTTGAGAAAACCTTTCCCGACATCGGCCTCCTCCTGCTGTTTATCAGATGTGAGAGTGAAACTACATTCACGAGGTGACACGAGGGGAAAGGAGACTCAGTGTAAGTCATTAGAGGTGATGGTTGAACTCCAGGGAAACGCCTGAATGCGTCACATCACAGGCACAGATGTTGTTTGATGCCCGGCGCAGCGACGCGTCTACCGTCGCCTTGCCGGAGCAGAGGGGCCTTCAACGCCTGCACATTTTCTGCTCTCTAAATTGATTCTGTTGAATTTCACAACCTCAAGAGATCCCAGCTGTCAGATAAACACTGAATGTTTGATGTTCCTCCCCAGCTGTCTTAAATACATCTTAACATAATTATTACAGCGTGTCCAGCCGGGACTAAGCTGATGAAAATGGCCTCCTTGGAGTCCATTTGAGGCGTTTTTCTGTCATTTTAGTTCAATCAGTCGTGACCCTGTAATGAGTGGAAAATGTACACGTATAGTGCAGTTTTCTCCCTCTAAAGGGAGCCCAGGAGTTTAGCTCATGCACAAATACGGACTGTTTCTCTTTGTAGGAGTGAAGGCCTGTCAGGGGAATCGACTCACAACCTTGTTTGGGTAAACTATACCATCAGAGTGCCAGAGATGAGGTCATTTGTTGCCAAATCTGTGCCCGAGCCCGGCCTGGAGAACAGGCATGCCTCTGTGGGGGCCAATCCTAATGAGACCTCACACCCCTAAAGGCTGCTGTGTGTGTGTGTGTGTGTGTGTGTGTGTGTGCGTGGTGATGTAATGGGTTGTTGACTGATGCCGCTATAGGGCAGAAATTACACAGACTGTGACATCCTGTCTGAACCTACAACAAACACGGCTTTGTCTTTAAGTTAAAGGCACTACGCTCCATCAGCGTCACTAACGGCACCGGCCTGGGAGAACAATAGATCTGGGATATGTTCTCGAGGTCTGTTACCCATCCTTGAAGCCGGTCACACACTACGCTCTGGCGGTCACTTAGTTGGTCGGTTATGTTGGCTGATAAAAAGGCGCATTGAGGGCGGCGTCACTGGAATAAGCAGAGTTTCTTTCTCACCGATGACAGACGAGCCCTTTTAGCTGCGTACCCTTTCGCAACTCTTCAACAGTTGGTCGTAAACTCCCGTGGGGGGGGGAGGAGAGTTCCTCCTTCTGTTGGTCCTTCAGTTCATTGGTCCCCAGAGCTCTGTACACCCTGTAGCAAAAGCAACTCTCTATCTATGAGGCTGGATTTTGCTATGAGGGTCAAGTGTTTCTGAGGTTGCAAACTTTCCAAAACCAGGCGCATAAATCTTCTCCTAACCCACATCCTGACTGTGGGGATTAGCTCCCCACCCGCCACTGATGTTGAGTGACAAGGCCTGGCTTTGCAGTTTGCATTAGAGGTGCTGTGATAGTGTTGAGGTCACGGCTGTTCTCACCGTTTTCGCTTGGTTATTCTGTAGATTAAACAGGATCAAGACGGTACAATGAAGGTTGGTAATGTATATTTCTGCAAACCTCAGATATTTTGAAAACTTGCATTTCATTATGGATAAAAAATACCTTGTTCTGTCGCCACAGGCACAGCTGTAAATTGTCGAGGCGTCGTGTTAAATTGTCCAGTGGTGTCATGCTTACGATGTCTGGAACAGTGGTCTCTCGCTTGGCAGCCGTCTCACCTAGATGACACTTGCGTTGAAATGTAAATTTGACAAAGATTTAACGTATATTTGATGTGCAGGAACATACAGCGGCAACATTACATTCTCGGTCGGAATACGCTTTTAGTTTTGGGTGAACTGGCCCTTTAAGGAGGAGCTAGTCATGTGGGACCACGTCAAGTAAGTGAAAAGATGCCTCCAGAGTTCAGCTCTCGTCTTGTGTTTTACATTTCATGTGGGACTGTTCCGCTCGTTTCCGCTCGTAATTCAAGTTTTGGGGGATTTTTATGTTTTTACTCAAGTTATAAAGGATTACATGCTCCTCTGTGGCTGAAGAAACATTTCCAGCCTTCTGGGCTTCTGTAACCAACAGATAAACTCAAAATGCACGATAGTTCGTCCAAAACAAGAAAGCAAGAAACAAGAATGGTTGTGATTTCCTTGTCCAGCGGTGGAATGTAATGTTACCATTTCATGCAACCTTATTATACGTACCACTACATGTCAGGGTTTCTCAGAATTTGTTGATTTGAATTTGAATGTTTGGGATGAACTGAAGGATGAAGTGTTACGTCACATGTTGACGAATTATCCTACTTCTTAAGGTAAGTGAAATATTTAACTAGAAAGGCACTCAGTAGAGCGCATACCTCCACCAAGGCCCAGCGGTCCCCTTTTGTGCGAGCCACTTAAATACGCCTGATTTTTGTCATCAAGATCCTCTCATCTCAGATTTTTTTATCTCTTTATCTGGACCAAATGTTAACGGGGTTTATTCTGGGCTGAGACCAAACCTCCATCCTAGTTTCTTGAAAAAATTGTTTTGTAGTTTTGGTGTAATCCTGCTGACGAACCAACTAACCAACAAGCTAACGACACACCAGTGACAGCAGGAGGTAACAAGCTGACATTAAGAGCCGCTGTGGGATTATTCTGAATCCGTTTGGGCACAAATCTGCCGTCGAAATCTTTCACCTCTCAGTTTTCCGAACGTTTTAGCAATATTCAGGCGTTTCATACAAACCCCGTCCGTCACGTCTTCCCTGAAGCTGATCAGATTTGTCAGCAGCAGCTCGTGAAACAGCCTATATAAGGAGCTGAACTGAAATGCTCCTGCGGCCTGTGTGTGTTGGAGATCTGCACTGAGGCTTACACATGGGCCGCAGATGAAGACCATTCATTTTTGACTGGTAACTGCAAGCAGGTGCCGAGGGGGCCGTGTAGCTGTTGGCGGGCGGCCGAGCTCTCCGAGCCTCCTCCACCCCCCTGAAAGGACCACTGGTCCAAGTTGGCGCAAAGGGCGACGGTCTCCCCGACAGACGTTATCGCTTATCATAGCTGCCTGTCAAAACATAAAGCCGGGCTCCCACCCACTTCCCCCACCGGGTTTCTAGAGATTGGTGACTTCATGGTCTGAGAACCATAAACAGAGGCTGGAATTTTTGATTTGTCATATCCTCATAAGGAAATGTGGCTATTATGATGTAGTGTGAGAGCTGCTCCAAGGGCGTCGAAGGAATTCGGATTGTAATCTGAGAAATCTTTAATCTTTTGCAAAAACAATGGTAAGCTGATGCTGCATTGAAATGTTAACTGTTGTGTTAAGAGATTTAAACACAGGGTGGTGAAAACCTGAGCGGTGGAGAAACAAACTTTTGACCAGAAGACTGCTGGTGCGACGCTCATGCCAGCAGGGGAAATTCGAGTCTAGTGGGAATGCTGTTGAGCAATTAATGTAAACCTGAAAAGCTGCAGCAGAGTTTTCACATTTTTAAATGAGCAAAGTACAGCTGTTTATCCTTCCATCCGTCTGTCTTGTTGCTCTCCACTTGTCGGACTCCACAAGTTTCTTTGTTTGTATTTTCAATTCAATTCTCCTCTCTGCTCTTGTCTTTGTTTCAGACATTGATGAATGTGAGACAAACTCCCATCACTGTAACCCCACCCAGGTCTGCATCAACACGGCAGGTGGCTACACCTGTTCCTGCACTGAAGGATACTGGCTCATCGGTGGACAGTGCCAGGGTGAGGGATTTTATTGTTAGCATACCGCTGTCAAATTATTAACAGTCAGCTTCACATTGCACGTGATCAACAATCAGGCAGATTGAGGTCAGCCAGTCGGTTCACTGGAAGGTTTTGAAAAATCAACTCGCAATGTAAAACTTGCTTGAGAAAGCTAATACATAATAGTGAGCGTAGTAAATAACAGAAAACAGCTGTCGAGAAGCTTTTTCTAATGTTGTGCATTTAAGGAAACGTTTGTTGAAAGCCACCGGGCTTATAAATTACAGTAGATTGCACACAGTTTGTAGTTAATGGACTGAAACCACCAAAGTGGTCCATCGCACTTTGGCGTAAGTGCTGTTAACTCATGAGGCCACTTGCCAAGCAGGGATTTCAGTGCATCTATTTACCAAAATGAAGACCACATTACATGTAAGAGCTGTTGGATAATGTAGAAAAGACGATGCTGCTTTTTGTCTGCGTCAGCTCTCCTCCTGCAGAGCAGCGCCCTCGTCAGGTTATCTGCAGCAAAAGCAGCTCAGCAAAGTTCTTGCCAATGAATGTTTCATAACCAGTTTGTCTCTTTTTTTCTTTTTACACCAGATATTGATGAATGTCGCTATGGTTACTGCCAACAGCTGTGCGCCAACGTCCCCGGATCGTATTCCTGCTCCTGTAACCCGGGCTTCATCCTCAACACAGACAGCAGGACGTGTCAAGGTACACACACACACACACACACACACACACAGGCAGGCAGGCATATTGTTTCTGTGGTGTCAGACAGATGAGCACACTCCACTGTTGTTCCTCCAGATGTGGATGAGTGTGCAGATGAACCGTGCACTCACGCCTGCTTCAACACCTACGGATCCTTCATGTGCAACTGTGACGAGGGATTCGAGCTGGCGGCCGACGGTACCTCCTGCATCGGTGAGACAAGCTGGCTGTGTTCTGTCACTATAACAAACAAGCACTATGGTGATAAAGATAATTGATTCATATTGAGAACTTGCTAGAATATCAAAAAAATATATAAATAGGCAAAAGAAGAGACTGCCTCTTCTGTCAGGAGGGTCAATGGAACAAAAGTGCAACCATACCTTCCTTAAAAGCCTGATTTTGATTGGCATCAGGGGTTTTGTCTTGTCACAGCATCCAAATATTGGTGGTCTTTGTATTTTTAATTGTGTCCAACCAGTATTTAATTTAGTATTCAAACAGGGAGAGACATTCGTACATTAAAATTTCCAATTTTACTTTACTTACTTTTAATCATTTTGGATTATAAAATGCTGTCTGTCCTCCGAGCATATTCTATTTGTCGAGCATTAACATTTAAGACTGATATATTCTGTTTAAATTCACATTTTTGCACAACTATTACTTAAACTTATATATAAAAAAACTATCAAATCATCCCTCTAAAGAAGCGAAAATGTGCAATTGATGTCTATAAACACTTTTAGATACAGTATATATTCATTGTTTCTTCAAATACATTAACATCTAAAGCATCTTTAAACCTGCGTGTCTCTGAAGTGGTTCGAGACTTGGAGGAAATCTGAACAGACAGTCTCTCAGTCGCGCCCTCTCAGTCTTTTTTCTGATGAGTATTAATCCTGCCTCTTTTTATTCCCTGTAGACCTGGATGAGTGCAGCTTCTCTGAGTTTCTGTGTCAGCACAGATGTGTGAACACCCCCGGTTCTTTCTCCTGCGTCTGCCCGCTTGGATATTATGTATTCGAGGACGGCAGGAGTTGTGAAGGTAAAGTGCTGTGGCAGTGGCTGAAATATTTCTCAAGAAACTGCTGTGAATTGTTGCAAATTGTAATTTTTGAGTAGAATTAAATCCTGTGATGCTTTGATCCAGTTTGCAAGGAAAATGTTTAATCTGTTACCTATTTTATGTATATATTTAGTTAAAATGACACATTTGGAACTTCGATGCTGCACTGAAGATATTTAGGGAAATTGAATTACATTGCAATGTCACTTCATGTATTATTATTTCATGCTCTCTTTGTCTTTTGTACTGTTTTAAGGCAAAATCATATCATATTGTTGTTTCTAAATGTTGTTTCCCTGATGATGATGATGATGATGATGATGATGATGATGATGCTGATGATGATGATGTTTTAACTGACTTTGATTTTTGTGTGTTTGATTTTGAAGATATCAATGAATGTGACACTGGTAACAACACCTGTACAACAGCACAAGTATGTTTCAATTTCCAGGGAGGCCACACGTGCCTGGATCCTTTACAGTGTCACTCTCCTTACATCGAAGTTAGTGACAAGTAAGTGTTTCTATGTTCCTTATTGTTTGCTGTATGTTCATTTTTACACGTGACATTCCTTCATTCACTTACCTGTTGTATGTAACCCGCCCTGTGTCTCCTCCTCTGCAGTCAGTGTATGTGTTCAGCTGAGAACCCTGCCTGCAGGGACAAACCCTTCACTATTCTGTACCGACACATGGACTTGTCGTCGGGGCGCAGTGTGCCTGCAGACATCTTCCAGATGCAGGCCACCACGCGCTACCCCGGCGCCTTCTACATCTTCCAGATAAAGTCGGGCAACGAAGGACGAGAGTTTTACATGAGAGTGAGTACTTCAGGGACGAACGAACGATTACACTAACATGTAGATACGAGGGCGAAAGGAAACATGATGTAGTGTTTATACCTTGTGCTGAGAGCAGACAGTCATGACTCAGGAGGATAAGATAAGATGTTCTCGTAATATATATGAGGCAATATTCATTACTCATGACACCAGCAAGCAACTGTAATAAACAAAGCAAGAACTAAGTAGTCAGCAAGAGCCACGTGAAGACATTTAAAGAAACTAGTTGATGTGTTTCCTCCCTCTCTGATTTTCTTTAAAGCTCATATTAAAAAACATGAAATAGCAATTATTTGTTCCCAAGTCAAGTTTTGAGCCGAATCCCTTTTTTTGTAGCTGTGATCTGGAAATTCTGAATAAATCTTTCAGCTCTAATATCAAGACATTCTGACATGTTACAAGGGAAATAAATCACTGAGACCTTTTAACAGAACAGAGCCATTTTAAATGTTATAAGTGACACTTTTCCTCCTATGACAAGTCAAAATTTCTACTGTAAAAAGGGGAATATAGATCATATACCATTCAGTTCAGTGTGCAGCCACTAGATGGTGCAACAAGTGTGTGTAATATGTTTGAGAGGGGGATTTTTGCTTCTCAAATGTCTTAAATACAAACTAAGAAGAGACTTTTTAGGAGGAATTCAAATTATAACCATTCCATTGATGTGTGATTTAATTAACCACACGAGATTTTAAGATATCTCGCTCAGTTACCTTCTGTTGTCCTTGTCTGACCTTACACGCTGTGGAAAACACATTAACTCTCCTTGACTTTGTGCATGTGTTTGCTGGTTGTACGCGATACGACAGAAGCTCCTCGAGTCTTGGATTTCCTCCATCGTGTGCAGCTGTACATTTGACTCACAATCCTCTCCCGTCTTCTTTATCTCACAGCAAACCAGTAATGTGAGCGCCACGCTCGTCCTGTCACGGCCCATCAAGGGACCCAGAGAGGTGGTGCTGGACTTGGAGATGGTCACTGTCAACAACGTCATCAACTTCAGAGGCAGCTCCATCATACGTCTGACGATATTTGTCTCGGAGCACCCGTTCTGAGCGTCCCAAATGAACTGCATCAACCCCCAAAGGAATCAAGCTGCACTCATCTGCGGCTGATGTAATGGTTTGTTTGAGACAGCTCACCTTTTTTTGTGTTCATTTTTTATTTTTAAAAATCATTATGTCATCCTCAATAAAGACACGTCCGATAAAGACTCAGCAAAGATCAGCTGATGGGAAAGCATCCCTGTGCTGGAATCCCCGCCCTGGTTTAATGGACACTGAGCTTTTATGGCTGCGATATGGACTTTCGACACAGAGGGATGTTTATGGTGTACAATTTCTGACATCCTCTATTTAGAAAATGACCTGAAACGGGAATTACCCCCACTGAGTACCCGTCTATACACAATACGGTTTGCCCCAGTTGTCTGTGAATTTTCATCCCTTCAGATAAGCTGTGAAAGTGACTTTTATATGCCTGAATTCAAGAGCTGTCATCACATCGTAATGATGCCATCAGATCATTGTCGTGGTTTTTCTTACGAGCTGGAAGGAGAGTCGGTCATCTGAGCAGAAGTGTAATTGTGCATTTGCAGCGGCAATATTTGAAATGATGTAACAACCAGTCATTAACTGAATTATTGATCACAGTTTCTTTTAGACCAATAAATGTCTTCACCACACTACTGTGCCTGGCATGAGCACGCTTCTCATAATGAATACTGATATCATTTTGGGGTCTGGGATTACATCAGCGCATTCGTAGTACCACATGACACACCGACTTGTGATAAAAACAATACATGTCTGCACTACACAGCTTTTCCTGACATGAACAGGCTCCTCATCCCTCTCAAATAATATCAAATTGTAGCGTTATATGTAATATATGGCGGGTTGAAAATCAAATAACACATTTTGGGGACATTACACCATATTTAGGGTATTTGGGGACAAAATGTGGGATTATGTGAATAAATACATTTTGATGAAGGCCATAACATTTAATAAATATTGGGTGCATTTGGATACACTATAATAACAACAAATATCTTCACTACACAACTGTTTCTGGGATAAACAGGCTCCCCAAACTTCTGAACTATAGCACATTTTTGGATTATATAATGTTTTGGGGCTTAATAACAAATATCAGGCAGGTGAATTAATTTGGAGAACACATGTTAGGGGAGTTACTGCACACCAATTTTAGGGGTTTGGGGGGAATTTAAAATTTGGGATTACATTGTGACAAACTCTAAGAAATTGTGACTATAACATTTAACAAACATTAGAGCAAATACCAAAGTTTGGATTTGTGCTCACAAACATCAACAATCCTCCCGATTCAACTGTTCTGAAACTCATAAAAAATTAAAGCAAGTTTGTGGACTTTGATGTAATATTTAGGGGGCCTACAACAAACACTTGGGGCACACCACCAAATTTGGGAGTGGCCTGGGGGCGTTCTAACAAATGTAGGGATTATATCAGCACATGAGCACTATGCCAGTTTCGCCAATGGGGGACTTTAGCAATCTCTTAAATATTTTCAGACCAGAGCCAATGATAATCCTTGAAAGCAGCTGACTAAATTTGGGGGATTTGGGTGCATGATGAACATTTTTAAGATTATAACAACACCGTTTATGACAGAACAGGGGTTTGGGGTCACCATAATATGTTATATTAGCACATTTTGGGGCACCTTAAACATTGTTGGCAACGGGGGAGCAATGTAACGAAATCTGGGATTCCATTAATCAACACATTTACACCAGTGCTTTCACAGTGCAGACCAAATGCCGTGGGGGTATCCTGGAAAACAACGAGGGAGCATGACAATAAACAAACATGACGACTATAAATCTCTTCACCATACAACTGTAAAACTGTCAAAACTGTATTTGAATGTGGTCAGTAAACAAAAGACACTCTGGACCTGGACGGTGGCCAAGTTTCCACCCAGATGAATATTAAATGACGGGGAGCACGCAATGATGCTGGATGGGAGAAACAGGGAAACCAAAACAGAAAAGGGTTTTTCATGGCAGTTCGGGGAAGGAAGTGCAAACACAGTCCGGGAATTAGAGTCTGGTAGAGAGAGAGGGAGGGAGGAGGGAGAGAAAGAGAAAGAGAGAGAGAGACCTGTGACTGAAGTGAACCGTAAACCTGAGCTCACTGGCATTTCTCTCCAGTCGGCCCGTGAGAGTGAACTGCACCTGCTGGATGTACAAACTTTATCCTCCTTCAGTGAAAACATTGCATGGGTAAGTTTGCATTTGCTCTTCTGGTTTAATAATTTAAAGCATTAGTTGATTATTTGCTCCATTGTATATACATGTATCAGGTTACAACAATGCAGATGCCTCCATACAGCCGCAGCACAAAGCAGTGTTTCTTCACTACAGTTGGTTCTGGGTTTCTGATTTATTTCAACTGTTTTCACTTTTTATCTGCAGCTGAATGTTTATCAGTCTTACAAGTGGTCCTGGAAATACTAAAAATGTGCTCCTTTGTTCATTTTTGACATAAAACATGACAAAGTTTGAGCATATCGGGCTCTCAAATCCCCAAATATCCTCCAACCATAACAATGAAATAAAGGATTTGAGGGTGACAGGTAATAAGACACTGTACCACATTGTGATTTTAAGGACTGGACTGTAACAGATTTTGAGTGTTGAGCATTCAATAATATATAATATTGTTAAGGTAAACCAGATTTAGCCAGATTTTGGGCACAACAACACATTTTAAGGATATAAATGATTGACAAAAACACATTTTGTGGGCTCTGTACCAACTTTGGGGAATTTTATTTAACTTTGAATAAAACATGTTGGTGGTGCTCTCCCAAATTTTGGGATTTGGTCTAAATGGGAAAAATTGGGGGATTATATCAGCATATTTTTGGGACTTTGATGCCAAATTGTAGGATTACAACAATACATTTGGGGGGGCACCATGCCAAATTCAACTTTCACTAAACAGTGAAGGTTTTGGGACAATAACAAAAAACAACAACACATTTCTGGATCACAGCAATACATTTTAGGTGCAACTGTATCAAATAGCAAAAATGCACCAATTATTAGGAACTCAGGGGCACAACAACAACTTTTATTACATTTTTCCGACTATTACAAATTTGGGATCCTATTAAGGGGAGGGGGGCATCTTATCAAATTTCTTGGTTCTATCAAAGTGCAGACAAGCCTATAATACTTAACATTGTGTAATACCACTTTCTTGGGGGGCACTATGCCAAACTTTGGTGGTTTGGGGGTCACCATAAGTATATCAGGTGGTTTGCTGTATCACATTTTGGAGTGTTATCAACTCCTGATTAGGTCCCCAAGAAAGGCTTGTTCTAGCTCTGGTGCTATCGCTGTTCTATTTAAACTGTAACTTCCACTTACTCTTTCAACATTGAACTACTTCCAGTTGAGGCCATGGAGTGCCTCAAAGACTGCTGCAAGAACTTCATGAACAAGAAGGGGAAAGACCAGGATACCCAAGGTAAAGTGGCGTCTTGCACAGCTGCATATCAGACAGCTTTAACAGAGTGTGTTGTTTCTGATTGATTGATTGATTTCCTTTGCTTTCAAGTTATCACACTGAAGATGCCCCCTTCATCAGGACGGGCGCTAGATGACGAGAGGAGGGGTGTCACAGAAGATTACCTCCTGTCCAAGCTGCCCCCAGATGGTAGAGAGGTGCCGTTTGTCCTGCCGACCTTCAAGGCGTCTTTTATCCAACCCAGTGGATCCCGCTTCCCCAATTTGCAATCCGGTCTACAGAGTATGTACCTACTGAAAAACTACGTCAGGAAAGAGCACACACAGTTAATGATTGTAACACATGCAGGCTTGCCTCAACACGGGGTTAGGTGAAGCCAAAGGTTAAGAGGACTGACACACAAAACTCCACCAAAACAAGCTCAACACTCGCTCAGAGCTCACAGAGCAAACGGCCGTTTAAGTTTAATTAAAATCAGCTCAGAGATTACCAAGGTATGGCGTAACATTTGATTACACAGGAGACGAGTACCAGGATATCCTGTTTCTGAGTGAATAGCTTGGGTCTCACAGTTTACTGACTGAAAAGAGTGATTCGGTCAAATGAAAGCATGTTGACCCGCGGCCCTGTTTCTTTGTCTGCAGGTTCAGCGCGTTCCACGTATGCGGAGAGGAAGGCAGAGCTGCTGGGCTCCAGTCAGTTCGCCTACAGCCCCGAGTCCAGGTTGCACCAGGGCCGGATGACTGAGTTCATCTCCCCTGGATCGACCCGCCGCGACACACTGAAGAACAGAAACTCCACTTCAGGTAGCAGTTGCAGCAGTATACATTGTCATCCATGCGTCTCTCGTGATGTAAATCCATTTTATTTTGAAATAAGAGAATCATTTGTGAATGTCTGACAATCAGAAATCAATCATTTGTATAATTTATATCTGACAATGTTGTTTTTTTCTCACTATTCAAACTTTATTTCAATTTCTAAAGAGTTAATGAAGTTGTCAGAGGAAACCTGCGCTTGGATATCCATAATTACATTAATAATCATAAATCCCAGAACCTAATTAAACCCGCCTAATGTGGACAGATGTTTTCCCTCCAGGTTTGACTCTGACGCCGGGCGGCGAGCAGCGACTCAGCAGCTCCATGTTTGATCTGACCAGCTCTCAGAGTCACATGCAGGTGAGCGTGTTCCCTATCTAATCTACACAGTATTTTCTCACCCTGTATCAACGCAGACTAAATATAGTTTTTATACTTTCCACTGTTCTCAGCAGCGTAGTGGAACATTGCAAACAAGCCTCACCGGCTGGTATTTTGATTTTAGGGGGCAAAGTGAGGGGCTCATTTCATCCTGGTTTCAACTTTGGTTAAACATTCTGAAATTTAGAATAACTTTTGCCACTTCAGTTAAATAAGCTATCACAAATGTATGGAGGCCCAAATGTGACATAAAGCAGTGTTTTTGCATGGGAAAATAGGAAATGCCTACATGATAAAACATAAAGTAACTCCAATTTCATGGCGCAGGACAAAATTAACACTACTGATAAGCAGACAAAGACTATATCCTTGTTCTGAAAACTGGGGCAACTTGCTTGTGTGGCTTTGTTCAAAGGTAACCAAATCTGGAAAATCATGAGCTCATCTCTTGTTTGATTGAAAACAAAGTGTTTGTTTTTTTTAACGGGGGAATTACGTATCGTACTATTTCCTGGCTGAGGCACGATAACTTCCTGGAGCCTCCACCGATATTCTGGAGCATGACAACTCGTAAAACCACGACGTTTACGATTTGTTTGAATTCAATTTGAATATGTATTAAGCAAATAAGAAATGCCGTGTCAATTAACGAGCCGCGGAGGCGCTGATAGATATATTGATAGATATATTTTGTTTCCTTGATCCTACTGAGCAAATGCTCTTTGTTTCCAAAATGTAAAACTAGCCCTTTGAAGATAGCGTCATTGCTAGGTTCAACAAATCAAGTTCAAATTCAGTTACTTTATCCGCTGACTAATTACCAACTAATTTAAGGTTGAGAACCTCACTGAGATCTGTGTCCTTGTCTTTTAAGCGGCTTCAGCTGTGCAGTCAAACAACTACTTTACGTCACTTCTGGGTCTCCTTAAAACACCTTTGAGTGTTTATGATAACAAAAATGGCGGAACTCCCTCAGAGATCCTCTGCTCATTACATAAAGCAAATGATGGAGATAAGCTTGCGAGTGCTTAAGAAGTGGCTCCAAACTGTAATTTAATTTCGACGTGATGATTGAGTCACTGAAGATTAATTTCATCTTTGCCGCTTACTCCTCCGGTTTAGTGGCTGTCCGTGACTGTACTTCTGTTTGCTACCAATGATTCCGCTGTTAATTGTCTGGGATGAAGTGTTTTCTTTATCAGTGATATAATAATGAATACGTAAGTTGGGGTGTGTTTCTTTATTCTATAAAGGATGTGGTGTAGTGCGCCTGTTGTGAGCTCTTTATTACTCAACATGAATAGTTGAGGCTGTATTACAAATAATTGATCTGACGCCTCGCCCAAAACCTCAACACACAGTACATTATCTCACGAAAGACTGGCACAGAGATAAAAGCAACAGCAACGTGTATGCAACACACTCACTGTTTAGCCCGCTGTGGTGATGCCCTTGTTATCTACAGCAACGTGCAGTGGGTGTACACGTACCATTCGATTAGCTTGGCAACGTTATGAGCAAACAGTAATAAGTCATTAGCAAAAGCAAAGCAGCCCGGTAATAAAACTTACAGTAAACATAGGTTTGTGTGCTTGTAAAAAATCTTGGAAGTCCGCCCCAACAGAAGCTCCTCTCTCCTGCGGAAAACTCTGCTCCTTAAACGCCTCGTCAGCAGCGCAGCCTTTGATTCTGTGACTTCGTGACATCACGCTATGTCGCCGCGTCACAATGATAATAAATTTACGCCTCGTGAGAACTGATTTAGCACAGCTGCTCTGTTGGTCGGGTCAGGCGTGTGTGAGCTGACCAATCAGAGCAGACCTATTCAGGGGGGAGGGGATTTAAAGAGACAGGAGCTAGAACAGAGTGTTTCAGTAAGTCACGTAAACCTGACAAAGTTTAAAGAAATCAACAGTGAAGCCGTCATGCTGATTACCTCCATGTGTGCTTGGATTCACCTGCAGCGCTTCAACTCCGTCTCCAGCGTCCTCAGCAGCACGTCCTCCGTGATTGGCTCCATTGAAAGCAGCCTGGGTAACTTAAACACAGATTTGTCTCCATCTACAAACACTTTCCCTCTCAAGCTTTTCTGCTTTTTGGATGAACCTTTTTCCTGCCACTGTCTTCTTTTCGGCGACTGAAAGGACGTTACGTAAGCCTGATTAAGATCTCTCCCTACATTGTGTGTAATCATGAAAGGGCAGTCACAGTAATCACCTCCAAATGTTTTCACTACAGTCCGCCGCTGAGCCTCGGAGATAAGGCTCCTCACATAAAGGTTGTATTATTTCACGAAGAGAAACAGCTTTGTTTCGAATAAGACAGGTGATTTGTATGAAGATAACTTTTCTGTACTGCCATGACACATTGCTTTTACTTTTGTTTCATTTCTCTCACGCTGTGCAAGAGTGAATCTGCTTTTTGTGGATTGATGCGGAGAATCACGCGTGCAGCTGTCCTGCTTCAGCAGCTCTGACGACGCTTGTCATATTACATTCAAAAACATTCAATAATTTGTTCCTGTTGTGCTGCTGACGTCTGATTTCCCAAATGCTACAGACTCCATCACCCTATCTGGGGATGAGCGCGAGCTGGGGAAGGTGTGCGTCCGAGTGAGCTACCAGGAGGCTGTGGAGCAGGTGTGGATCACTCTGGTCCAGGTAAGGTTACATGCGGTGAGGAGAGGCGAGCATGAGGACACAAAAAGCTCCATTGTGCCCTTCTGCGGCATCTCTCAATGGCCCCCTCTGTGTGTCCAGAACACAAGCCTCCGTTAGTTCCTCTCACTACGCTATTAACTTTGGCTCAGACACCCGGGAGGAAAAGGTTGTGTTTTTTTTTTTTTTTAAGAAACAGAACTGGTCTCCATTGATGCTTAAGCTCAGTGATCCGTGCGTTTGAGGAAGTGTGAATTCACTCAAAAAGGCAACACCTGTAATGTGTGTGCACTGTACACGATATCTTTGTTTACAGTTTCAGGACTTTAATGAAGGGATATGCACTGATTCCTCTAGAAAATGGGGAATCAAGTGAAAGATTGGGGTTTTGGTTTCGGCTAGGTTTCATTTTTGTCCCAGTGTCACGTAAGTGCGGCACTTTAACCATCCATTGGAACATTTGGATGAACAATTAGGGCTTAAAGAGAAGTGAAGTCAAGACCTTTCCATGGGACCTTGAAAACTGCGACTTTCTCGCCATTATTTCCAAAGTAATGTCTCATGGGCACATTGGAAGGGACACGACTTCGCCTCTCTATTGGGGTTCCACTTATGCCACTGTTGTATGACATTATGTCAGCAATTGAACATAAATGAAGCATATCCTGCGTAAGTAAAGGTTTTATTAAAGCAAAAATGACACATGAAAGCAGCCTGTTGTGTGTTTTTTTTTTTGTAATTATGTCCTTTTCACCAAGTAAAGCAGATTGTTCCAAACCTTTAGCCTATAAATAGATTCGATCCGCCTCAAATGAAATGTTATTTCCCCTCTTTCGTTATCAGTGTTCAGACCTCAACCTCCTGGATGGAGTGGAGCAACAAAGGATTGGATTCAAAGGCATCATCACCATCCCCAAACCGATACAGTTCAAGAGCTCGGTCAAGGAGTACTGTCAGGTAAAGTCAAACCTGATCTAGAAATGCTGAAGTTGTCCATCTTGAGGTTGAGATTTTTAATGTTTGTAGTTATAAAGTTGTGGCTCAGGAGGTTTGAGGATACAAATGTTGACTTATTCCCTTGGAGAGTAACTTTGCAGGGTTTTTATCCCAGTTGTTGAGGACAAAACACCTGATTTTCCTGCCTCTGTTCTGTAGGATGTGCCCTTCATGGAGACCTTCGTGTTTGCGCTGCACCTCCAGCAGTTGCGCTGCAGTGCGTTGGTGCTGCGCTTGCAAACACACAACCCCAGGAAGCGAACGGTGGCGGAGTGCGTCCTCTCCTTAAGAGAGATCAGTTGTCAGGAGACGGAGCACTGGATTGACCTCAACCCTCCGTCCAAATCCTCTGTGAGTCAGAACTGTGGCTCCAAAGTCTGTTTGTGGTCTTAAGTCTGTTGTCTGGTCTTCTGTTAACATTTCACCGTCGCTGGTTTTTCAAATACTAACACAGTTTGAGAGCAAAGATAATCAGGAATTAAAGAATTATAATCTCAAACTCAGGTTGTTTGACTGCAGCTTAAAGCTGATTGAATTGCCAATTTGTTTTACTTCATTAATCCAGCGTAACATCCTGTTAATGTTTGCTCTCTTCTTTGTGGGAAGTCAAGCATATAGTTTTGTTTTGACCAATCAGAAGCAAGTGATGTAACTGTAGCCGTCCCGCTGAAGTCCAGCTGCACCAGTTCTTTGGAAAGTGATCTAGTCAGAAGACTTTCAAAGAGAGCAGCTGTGCTAGTAGCAAGATGAAATTAAAACAATGTGCAGCTCTACAAATACCAGATTTCTGGCCAACTGATGAACATTTTTACGAGTTTAACACGATGAGAGTCTCCTGCCACACTCGTCGCTTTGTGAGGCTGCACCCGGGAGGCATGGCAGTCATGTTGGCTGGCGATGCTAACGTGTTCATGGTCCGCCGACAAAGTTCATCATCTTAGCGTATCCTGTTAGCATGCAAACATTTGTTTGTTAGCCACAAGACACAAAGTACATCTGAGGCTGACGGTCAGGTCTTTTATTTTCCAGATTTTGGTCTGAGGAGTCTGAGGATTAGTAGGTTGTTACAATCAAACCCCAGGGAGATATGAGGAAACAAAGTCAGGGGACCACCAACATTAGCAGGGTTCAACCTCTGGGGACCTTGGATGGCTGCACAAATACATATAAAGGTTGTTGACGTATTTCAGTCTGAATCAAAGTGGTGGACCAACCGATTGTTAGACTGCTGCCAGTAGTGGCTTTAACTTCTTGAAGTGATTTTGTTTCACGTGTTTAGTCCAGATGTTGATCTCGGAAGTTGACTTTGACTTGAAAAGGCAAAGGATTCTGCATAATTTCTGGCAGCATGACAGATAAAATTAAGAAAATTAAGGCAGAGGGACAAACGATTGGCATTGGCTGAATCACGCGGTCTAAAAAGTGCTTTGTTTGCTGTTCGGTGTTATTAACGGCTGCTCAAAGAATTGCCCGAATATATTCTGGATTGTCGCGATTGGGTTGTCGAGAGTTTGGTCATATCTGCTGTTGTGGCAAAGAGGAAACGCTTTAGGTGTGGGAATATTCCAGACTTTTACCACGTATTCTCCAACATTTCCTCCTCTCGGCTGCTGTCTTTTATCACTCCTTTGTATGGGCACAGCAAATAAGAACAAAGCACGCTCTGTGCCTCATAAAACTGTCTTCCGTAATGTATTGTAGCCCACTGGCATGTACCGTTCTCTTAGCCCTAACAGGATAACACTGACGTTGACTCAGACTTTATGTTGTTGCATAATCACAGAGAAAAAGAGAAAGGGGATTCATTATCAAGGGAAATTGGGAAACAGGCTGTTATTGGAAAGAGAAAATCGGCGTGTGGATTCTGGAAATGTAAGACATGGAAAGTAGGTCAAACCTCAAACCATTTCAACAGCAGAGTGGTTTTTGTTGATGAATGGATACATGTCGGGCCAGTGGGAGTAAAATCTGAACTGTTTCTGCACTTAAGGGATCAGACGGTGAATCATCAACGGGTTCTCAGAGGGATAAATTGATACAGACTGTGAATATATCCATCTGGTGGACACAAAAGGCACAAATTGTCCAAATCACTGTCTCTGAGGAGAGGCACTTAACGGTGACGACAGCTGAACTTGTGAAGTTCTCAAACAAGACGAATATCTGCAGCATTGCATGAAGAAGCAGGGCAGCTGGCAGTCCAGGATGAATCATAGAACGAGAGGCGACAGCTGTTTTTAAAGCGACAACAGTCAGATTTCCACCCCCCCCTAGTGTTTCAGAGGGGTATTATCGTTGCCGCCGATGTTGCAAAGACAAGTGTTTTCCTCAGTCGCAAAATAACAAAAACAAAGTTGAGTGTATTCAATCATTGGCATCTAGCCTCTGCCACCAGTATACGAACTTCAGTGTGAATACTGACTTGTGTAGCAAAACCCTCTAAAGTGGACGGCAAGACTAGAAATGCTTTAAATTAATGCGGTCCATTTATCGCTTTTTAAAGTTATACACGTCAGACTACTTCAGGTTGGAGGAGCACGAAATGAGGAAAACACGATGTCTTGCCTGGTGAAGCTCCGTATTCAAAGGTCAAAATATTATGTCTAGTTTGACGTCAAAACCTGAAGGCTGAGTCACCTTTCGTTTTTAAAAGAAAACACCTTTCCAGCCAATAATTAAAGGTCAACCTGTTGTAGCTTTAAAGTCACAAACTCCAGCTGATACCGAACGGCTGTCCCGACACTTTACATTAAGAGTCTTTTGTGCTTCGGTCGCTACTTAAAGTTCAGAAAGGGAAATACACCGACAATGATTTCATCTTCTCTCTCAGGTGTGCCACTCCGAGCTGCATCTCACCACCTGCTTTCAGCCGGTCAACGGACGCATCCAGCTCCAGGTGCTCGCCGCCCAAAACCTCCCAGCATCCTCCTCACCGCTCACCCAAGGTAAGTGTCGCTGGTGTTGAATCTAATTTGAACTCCGGTAACCCCAGTCAGTAACCGTGCTGCTGTTTCCACCTCTCCCCTCCCCTCTGAAGCGTTTTTTGTCAAAGTGGAGATGCACCAGCTGGGGCGGGTCGCGATGAAGAAGAAGACTCGGGTGCTGAAGGCCTCTGCCGGTCAGTGCAAGTGGAAGGAGGGTTTTTACTTCCTCCTGACAGCGTTGGACCACGACTTCTCTCTGTCGGTCAAACTTTACAGCCGGAGCTCGGTGAGGAGGAAACAGTGTCTGGGACAGGTGAGTTGTTCTGACACGTACACGTTCTGAGACAATTAGAGGTTAAACGCATCGAGGTGAAGTCTTATTGCCTCTTCACTGGTTCTGGCAGGTTCAGCTGGGATACGACAGCCCTCTTCCAGAAGCAGTGGAGCAGTGGAAGGACATGATGGCTCATCCAGAGAAAGTGGTGTCCGCGTGGCACCGGCTGAGCGCTCTATAAACCTCCCCTCCTCACTTCACCTCTGCACGCTATGGACGTGATGCTCTCATGCGGCAGGTCCAGTTGCTTTTCCAGTCAGCCAGCCACGGTCTGATGGACCGGACTGTAATCCACTGAACGTGGCCTGAACGCCCTAGAAGACCAGATTCCCACAGAGACAGTTCGGGTGCTCGGTTGTAAATATGGGGTTTCGAACAAAGTGTAGGTGCTGGAAAAAGGTTTGTGGTGTTTTTTGTGTAGACAACATTACGTTTTTTTTATTTAAACAACAGCAGAGCATTGCCCTGCTGTATATATAATGCTGTATTATGTGAGTCACGTTCCTGCTGCATGTCACTTCTTTTTAGTGAAAACCTTGTCGCTCTGCTTCAGTTGGAGAGAAAGTTTACAAGCGGAGAAAGTCACAAACTCACTATATTGAGCATATGTTATCATTCTGTAATTAAGGCCCATCTGGGAGGTTGAGGCAGGTCATATTCTATATTTTCGAAATGTCAACAAACCCATAAAAGGATGAAAACCAACGCTTTGCTAGACTTAGTCTGCTGCGGCTGAAAACGACCCTGTGAGTGCAGTGAAAGTGAACCAAGACAGCAGATTTATGGACTGGTCGGCTAAACAATGAGCTGAGATCAATGATGTCAAAGACGTCTATGTGCTGTGTTGCAGAGATATGTTGGCCCATATTAAAGTAAGCATGCTAACAAGCTAGCACCCGGCCTGTCCTGTCCTGTAATACCACATAAAGTGAATTTCAGCCAGCGGTCGTCGCTACGTTTCTGCAGTGTCTTCTCGTCCCGGGAGTCACAGTCTTGGTCAGAACTGCTGTAAATCACCTCCATACTGAATCTTGTGTCTCCAAACTGACCTCTGCCGGTCTTTGAGGAAGTGTCCCCCCATGTTTAGAGGTTTTAGTCCAGGCTAACTCTATGGACAGAGCAATTATCAGGCACTTGTTCATCATTTCGCTGTTGGTTCGAGTCTTTTCACGGTGTTTGTTGACAATCAGAAGAATGTACATATCATTGATTCATCCTTTATTTTCCTAAAAGCTGAGTTCCAAGTTTTTTTTAACTTAACTATAGAGGGTAGACATCATGTTACTGTACATTACAGCGGCATCAAACCATGGCTGTACGCTTTTGATAGTGAAGCACTTTAATTTTGTATGTATTTAACATTTTAATGTTGAGAGTCTAGTGAATAAAAGTAGGCGTCATTTGATACATGTCATGCTCGTTTGTGTGTTTATTGAAAGACAGAGGTGAAGAGAGCACTCATGGAAAATGAAATGTTCGAGCGTTGGTCCGCAGGTGACAGCGGAAATGAGAACGCTTTCAAGTTTACACAATAATTCCAAGATTTTAGGTGAAATGTGAGCGACGGCTGGAGTTGTTTCAGTGTCTTTGTGCCACGAGAAGGAAAAAGTTTTCAGACAGCACATTGCACATGTTGCAGGCGGTCTGCAGCGCCTGTAAAATGGGTCAACAACCATAAACCACTGTGTCATCATGTCATTTTTTTATTGAAGAGGCCACTGATTGGGAAATCTCAAGGTAAACAGCAGGATAATCTGCCGCCGCGTTTCTCCTCCTGACTCCAGGAACATCCTGTTTTTCAATTTCACCCTTCATTATAAAGACAATTTAATCTTCTAGTGTATACGGACAATTTCAGTCTCATCCTCGACTCTTGAGGAACGACTATAGAAAAGGCCATTTGTGGAAATATCAAAACAATTTCCTTTCAGTCGCAGGATATTGAAAAGTGGAGGAGTGTGTCCACTAAAAACTATTCATTTCCTACAAAGAAGTTGTGCCGTGTCGTGTTGAAGTTTGGAGGTTTGTAACCGTCTTTACTATTCAAATAATCACTTTCAGCAGAAGGTAGCGTTTCTGACAGGCGCATTTGGGGACTAAATAAAGATTTATTACCCTCGAGAAGAATCCTGTCTCCAGTCTCTCATAAAGAGCAACAGCGACGTGCTCTGTGTAACCAGCTGTGGACGTGGACACACAAGCACACACCCACAGAACAATAAGTCTGTGGACCAAGAAAACAGACTCCGGCGAGTGTTTGCGTTTAAAGTGTGTGTGACCAGGACAACCGGCCGCTCCACGTGAAGTGACCTGCGTCAGAGCCCGTCATATCCTGACGTGCCAAAACACCATCTTTTTTTTTTTTTCCAGCTTAATTAATGTTTGATTTATGGTTAATGTTATACCGAGGGCATTCCAGACACACCTTAACAAGTGACTTGACTAAACACTCAGAGGAGCATGTGTGGCTCTCACTCACAAAAGGTGTTTGAGTCTCAGAAGCAGGATTTTTTTGGGGGGGGGTTATTGTTCCTCTATGTGTTTAACAGACTCCTTTCTTTTGACACTTATTTGGCTGGTCGCCTCGCTGGATCCGCTGCGCATTCCAGTCGTCTCATAACTGCATACTTGCAGGTGCATGTTCCTTCACCTGGGAGACACAATGGAGAGTTTAGAGGAGTCCTGCAGCAGAGAGGAGAGACTCTTCTTCTGGTTTTCATCCAGAATAAAGGATAATATGACATTAAATATCCGACAACCTGTTGGAGAAACTCAGAAGTCCTTGAAAAATAAGACATTTCTTCAAGAAAGTAATTCTGCAGGATATTTGATGAGGATTTGCAAGCTGGATTTTTAAGGAATGATGATCATTTCCTGCAGAATTTGCTCTGTTTGAGCTAAAAGTTTCAAAGACAGTCAAAACTGTGCAAGGGATTGTATTGAGCCATGGCTGTTGCCCAGCACTAAATCAATATCATGGAAATTGTTTCTGTAAACGTCACAAAAAAGTCATTAATTAAGAAATAATACAATTCTAACTGCTTTCAAGAAAATTCTGAGATGTTCAAACACACAGATGGTGATAAAATTCAAAATCCTGCGCTCAGGTCTAGACATGCTAAAACACTGCAGGTTTGAGTGGAACTGGATAGTTCACTGTCACTCTCATCAGCAGTTTTCTTCGTTTTTTAAATGAAAAGTTCCTAAATCTGAGCATTTAGCAGCAAAAGAGCCAGATATATCCCTCAGGAGTTGGTAGTGACCGAAAAAAGAGGCATGAGAAGGTGAATATTGGACAGAAATATGTCGCCAAATTATTGTTATCGTTGCTGTGTGTCTGCTGGACATGCAATGTGCAACTGTTCCCTGACTAACTGAAGGTATAATATCTAATATTTCTGCATTCAAATCTAAAAACCTTCGTTAAATATGTTGTTGAGCTGTGTACTTACATAATGCCGTATGATTCCAAAAAGTTCAAATCCAAAGAAACCTGTAATCTTGCTCATGATGAAGGTGCGTTTCATTTGGTCACCTGTCGCCACAACCTGCAGTATTGAGTCAGAGGTCAGAAGGAAGTCGGCCAATGAGACTAAATGTAATGTGAATAAAACTTTACAACATTAACTCGTCCATAAACCTCTCTGCCTGAGGCATGTA
The DNA here is from genome assembly GCA_900302685.1 of Spondyliosoma cantharus. Taxonomy (NCBI): domain Eukaryota; kingdom Metazoa; phylum Chordata; class Actinopteri; order Spariformes; family Sparidae; genus Spondyliosoma; species Spondyliosoma cantharus. Next base: position 2,053 of record OMLP01013055.1, on the reverse strand, counting down.
GATAGATTTGCTTAGAGGAAGACGCCAACTCCCATGATCCCACGCTGCTTACATCTTGTTGTGTTTTGATTAAGAAATCACAAACTGTGTGCTTTAAAGTTCATACTGACAAGGCTGCGTGGCATAAAATCAGCCATTGGCGGTTTGAAACGATCAAAGATTTCTGTTTATTCGTGCTCTTTCTTTTGTGAAGAGCAGGAAAAAAAAGAGACTAATGTCCAGCAGGGCCACATGTAGAGTCTCAGCACAAACCCTTCAGGCTCAATACCCACATTACTCTCATTAACCATGTGCACTTTGCTCTGCTATTGGCTGCAGCTGCAACAAAAGCAGAGCTGTGTTCGACCACCGGCTGCTGCTTTCTCATCAAAACTGGATAAAGAAAAAAAAAAAGAAAAAATACTCTCATCTCTCAGGAGAACGTTTCCTACAGCTTCATCATCTCCAGGCTTCATCTCCTGCTGAGCCTCTGAAGGAGTCCGTGCGCCCTCGTGTGATAACCGGCAGGAAGTGCAGGTTTGGATCGGCGTGAGCGTTTCAGGGGGAAGGTGTGTGACTCACTTTTATTCTACCCCCCCACCTCTACGTTTAAAAACCCCGAGCAGGCAGGAACAGGCAGCTCAGTCGTGAGTATCACACCGGACAGCATGGATACAGAAAACAAGAACGCGGTTCTAAGAGAGGGATTCCTGGTGAAAAGGGTGAGACATTTATGTGAAATAACGCAACAAATACTGTAAAATATAGGTAGGTAATATATGTAGATTTGGCTGTTTCTGAAGCTGATGTAACAAGTGTCTCGTAAAGTCATTCAAAGAGTTTGTTGCTTTCTCCAGGAATATCACACGTTTGATAATTTTCTAATAATCTGAAAACAGGGTCACCTTGTACACAACTGGAAGGCGCGCTGGTTCGTGTTGATGTCGGACAAGCTGCTGTATTACAAGTACGAAGGAGGCAAAAGGGACTCGTGTCAGCGAGGGAAAGTCCTCCTGAAGGACTGTGAAATAACTTGTCCTTTCCTGGAGCACGAAAATCGACCGGTGAGAACTTGTTGTGTGATGTTATAGATTCATTTATAATTTATTTATATGTATATGATGCGTATTTGCCGAAAACTTCCTTCCATGTCTCAGCTGCTGTCTATAGGATTGGATGAAGCATTTTCCTTTGCTTGTGTTTTTGTTGGTGGTAACCGCGGTGGTGAAGGTGCGGCTCCACCGGCTGACACCTTCCTCTCACACCTCACTCGATGATAAAAATCTATCGCCTCAGGTTTTTTCTGTTTTGTCAGGACCTGATCTCCATCATCAATGTGTTATCTGCTCCAACCGACCACTCTGTCATTAACAAACCTGAACATCAATCTTCTTTTTTTTTCTTCTTTATGTGTGTTTTTTCCTAGTTGGTGTTCAAGCTCCACACAAAGAACGGGGCGGATCACTTCTTGGAGGCTTGTTCCCGGGAAGAGAGGGATGACTGGGCCGCTGACATCACCGCCGCCGTCGACAAGCTGCGGACGACTGAAGACAGGAAGGTGACAAACCAGGAGGACGCCGCCGGATCCGAGTTACACAACATCAATCTGAGGTAAGCAAACAGCTGTTCGCCCGCAGACTTTGCAGCAAGTTAAACATTATTGTGATTCCACTGTCTCGTTTGTTCATGGCCATCTCTTTATAACTCTCCACTTCTTTGTCTCGGTCAAAGCAAAGTGCTGGACGCGTTGTATGACGTCCACAGTGGGATCACCATGAGCACTCATGCTGAGCACGGCAGCACTTACAGCAACTGTTTCTCAGGTGAGCCTCTACAACAGGGTTGTTCTCCTCCATCATCATTTAAAAGGCGCCCACCCATGAAGGGACAGATCCAGAGTTCTTTCTCACTTTCTTTAACATCGCATTTTTAGACATTTTCATTAGTTTCTCAGGGAGTGGACGCACGGATCTTGATGAAAAACATCAGGATCAATCTATGAGTGAGCACAATTTGATGCAGATCCTAATAACAATCTGGATCTAGCAGATTTAAATATGTTTTCATAGAATTT
>OMLP01013053.1:35753-51469 GCA_900302685.1 Spondyliosoma cantharus | reverse complement strand
TAAAATGTAAAACTCAATCCACATGTCAAATTTTGTGGGTCTTTTTTTTGTAAGGAAAAAGGTACGGTGGCTGAAAAACTTCAATGCAACTGCAATTTAAAGATGTGCTATGGAGTTTTCACATTGTGAGTATCTTTGAGGCCTAACAGATGTGTTGAACATACATATTTTTCCAAATGAAAGCCCAATCTTTGAATATTTAAAATTACACAATGTTTGCATCCATGTTTGCTGGCTTACAGTCTTCTTCTTTCTTACCTGTGTTGGTGTGTTACTTTGCTTTGTTTCACATTATCACCACCAACTGCCCATCAGTGGAATAGCCTGAAAATGGCGGCATGAATGTGTATCACCTTGTCTGCATGTCCACCATGTACAATATGTGCGTCTTTGTGTGTATATGATGCGTACAAAACTGTAGTTAACACATTGCTCCGTACTACTACTAGTGGTCAGAAACTCCACAAGGTACTTTTAAGGAAACACAAATAAAGATAAAGATAAAAAGCAAACAAGCAAACAAACAAACAAACAACATCACTTCGACAAACAGAAATGTTGCATGAAGGACAAAAAATGATGCAAATTGAGAAACACATTCACATGCACTGCACATACAGAATCACTGAGTTGCACACAGCAGAGGTTTCTGGAAGATACTGATGAACATGCTAGTAACTAGTGAAGAATATCCAATAATATAGGAATTGTGCAGTCAAACTATTAAAACTGAAATTAACTCACATTGTTAGATTTCCCAACCCCACTGACAACAGATTGAAACTCTGGGATCCTGGCTTGTTTATCAGTCTTCCGTGATAACATTCTTTCCACTGTACATGTGTTATGAAGGAAGGTTTTCCCTGATCCTGCTTTTATTTTGTTGTAACTCTAAACTACTCTTGGATATTTATGGGAAGACTTGAAGTGTACAACCAAAGATTTGGTGATGCACCTGGTAGATTCATATATCTCTTTCTCGTGTCCCTGTCAGTGCTGGGCTGAGTGTCTTTTTATTTGTTATTTCCAGTCTGGTGGAGAACTTTCTCGTCTTACACCGCCTCCTAAATAGTATCTCACCACTTGCTTCAGTGCTTTGAAGCTGGGATCACAAGGAGCGTGTGTGGGTATTCTTTTACAAGAGTTGCCAAGAGCTCCTTGCCGGAATACCAAGAATGTTTCCCCACCCTTAGTCATCTCATTTTCAGTTTTCCAAAACACCAACAATTTAGTTTTTTTCATTAATGACTTTGCAGGCTGCAGAGCTCAGTGGTCATCCAAGCTCTTGAACGACAGAGGGGATTTTTTTATAGCCTTACATTTTTCCACCAGCTGTGCAAAATGTATTGCAGTAATTGCATCTGGGTGTTTGCCATAGAGGCTATTTACACCGTGTATCACCATGTTGGCATATTGCTCTCCTCAAAATAGGGTACAGTTTGCCAGCGCAAGTATTTATGGAGTCAGAGAGTTCACCCAGGTATCACGTGTAGGTCAGTAGGCTATCAGGTCAAATCTAATACCGGCTGCAGCCTAATATGAACAGGAGAGCTGAGTGATCAAGTCATGCTGCCAACTTGTTTGGTGTGCACAAGTTCAGTCCGCTCTCTAACTACACATTCTGTAATCTTACTTCTATACATATGTTTTCCTTCAAATGTGTGCTTATACTGTATGTTTATGGCCAGGCTTCTTATTTTTTAGTCTGATATTTTGTGATTTTGTTTTTTATTGTAGTTTGTGAGTAGATGTACAGTATTTGTGTACAGATTTTAAAGCTTGCTGTGCTATACTGTGCTTTTCAGACTCCAGTTTAGCAACACTGTCTCTGTATGAGCTCATGCTTGAAGCTTCCCAATAGCTGACTTCTCTCTATCTGAACAGCCTGTCAGTGATACAAATGTGGGGCCATTTGGTTTGTGTAAGTGTGTGTATGCCCACACTGGATGCTGCTTGTGTGCGTGCGTGCGCGTGTGCGTTCGCACATATAGACACCAGTGTTTTGTGTGGGCCATAGCAGAGCCAAGAAAACATTGTCTCCTTCTGAGAAACATTACTCACAATCAGGGCATCTCAGTCTTTTTGGCTGCAGAGTAAGATTTGCTAATGTTGGTGTCGATGTGTAATAATGTATGTCATTCTTCGGAATGTACACATTATTATTAGAGATTAGGATCCTTCTTAGAATTAAGACCATGGATAGATACATCACAATGATAACAAAACTAATATCTTAAAGAGATTTACATCTTATTGTCCTCCACCCTCTAGTCCCCCATTAATTAGTTTTAATAGCTCTTTCTCTTACGCCATCTCTTATTTTCTCCTTCTCTTTGCTCTTTTTCCCTAAAGGTCAATGAGTGGAACAAAAATGACGAGCGCCTGCTTGCTGCGGTGGAGCATGGCGAGGCGGAGAAGGTGGCATCGCTTCTTGCCAAGAAAGGTGCCAGCGCTGTAAAGCTTGACAGTGAGGGCAAATCAGCGTAAGCATTCTTAATGTTATATATCTTAACAAATAGAAGATGGCTCTTGCACAGATTGAGTAATCAAGGACATTTAGCGATGCTTTGTGCTGCATATTATTTTATGTCAGTGTATGCAGCCCAGCAGGCTCCTCGTGGAGACAGAATCTCAACATGCCTGCTGCAAAATGAATTAAAAATAAATACTCCTGCTGGGTAATTTATTGTAAGAGACAATAGTCTGAAGTTGCTTCTGTATTGGCGTCAATCAAAAAAGAAAGACTCGCTAATTTGGATCTGCTACACTGACAAGGATGCAGACTAAGTAGAATGAGATATGCAAATCTCCAATTTGCTGCCTGGTTTAGGAAAACGAGGTGCCTATATTCAGGTGCTATTTAGGACTAAGCTTACACTTTAACAACAGTGTGATAAGAAATGGTTTGATTGTGGTAAAGCAAAAGTGGATGTATTCACTTTCAGGTAAACACGATCCAGTCTTGGTGATTTTTGTGATTTCTCTCCAGCATGCACTCAGATTCTTGGGCTTATGCAACTACTTTCACGCTCCACAGCACAATGTTAAAAATGAATGGCCAATCTAAAAATATGACTGTTTTTCTGACTTCCTCAAACGCTGACATTTTCGACCATTCACTCAGCCTCCCTGACATTCAATGTTTGAGAGCCAGTTAATTTCTGCAGATGTAGGGGAGCTTGTTGCCTCACTGGTTGAGATTGCTGATAACACAGAGGCTCACTGTTAATATTTGACCTCTTTCTTTCTCTGAAACACAACACCCACTGACCTCAATGTGTTAAGCAGCTCATGCAGAGCCAGGAACATCAAAACATAGGGACAAATGCAGGGAGAGACGAATGCACAGATTCTCACATGCCGAAACAAACACACAGGCTTTTTGTTTCGCCAATAGTTCACATCCTTGACCTTTTTCTCTGTGTGCCACTGGAGCACAGACTCGCACATACAGATGCATACCCACAGCCTTTGCAAATCACAGTGAATGTGGTGGTTTGAGATCTGAGTGCTACAGTCTTTTCAGGGCACACAAAGGAGGAGTCTACAGTATCTCTATGGTGATAAAACCTGATTGAAAGGCATGTGGGCATAGTTGTGAGTGTGTAAGAGTGTGTGTGTACCATTCACACACATACACACACACACACACACACATAGCAAGGGAAAGCTTGGCATGTGTAGTGTTTTTTTCACTCTGCTCGCTGAGCTGGAAAGTGGTTGTATTGATTGCCTTCTGCACACATACGCACAAACAGACAATGAATGAACTTAATGTTGTGGTTTTATGTGATGTGCTATAATATTTCTTGACAGAGTGCATTGACTCAAGTAGAGTCACTGCACCTGACAAAGACAGTTTAAAAAAATGAGATCGTTAGAGGTTTTGGTAGCAGTTTTGTTGAATTTGGACATAGACAGGCCAGTTTTATCCCAGGGTTTCCAATGTGTCTGCTAAGCTAAGCTAACTGACTACTGACTGAAGCTTCATCTTTCCCAAAATGTTGAACTGCGATGATACATTTATTAACAGTCAATTATTGTATTAATCAGCAGCTATTTCCATAAATGATACATTGGTTTGAGAATTTTTTTCAAAAATATTTGGGATATTTGGGATTTTTCTTCCGTTTTACACTTTATTGACCAGGCAACAAATCATTTTATCAAGAAAATAGATGATAATGAAATCATCAGTTGCTGCCCTATTTTCTTTTCTAAATGAAATATGTTTCATTTAGCATGTTTCTGCAAATTGTTCCTCTTTTTTCACTTGGAAAGGCATGTAAGGTACTTGAGTAGCTTGCCTAGAAGTGCCTTGTAAATCAATAAAATGTGCTAACTCTCATAAACAATGTTGTGATCTAAAGTTATAGTTTCTAAGGGCAGACTGACAGACTGCACTGAGACCTTAAAGAGTGGAGTGGTTTAAGAGTCTCATAAACATCTCTGTTTAGCTGTTATAGCTAACAATTATTGTGTTTCTAATTTGTTCTTTGCTTTGGGTTTGTGTAATCAGTATTCATGTGGCAGCTGCACGAGGTCAGACAGACTGTCTGTCTGTCATCCTGGCCCACGGAGCTGACTTATCAATCACTGATGCTGCAGGTAAGTACTGCAGTTATATTTAGAACTGATAGGAAATGTGAGAATTGTTTCAAATCTTGTGTATTTCTGCATATATGTGAGTTTTTCCCCGCTCTTTTTCTGTAAAGCGAAAGTATAAAGTTGTTGTCTTACTTGATTAACTGTATTTTAAACTGGTAATTCAAAAGAATTCACATGCTTTCTAGTGCCACTTTCATCTGCTTGTGTTCTTTTTTATTTAATCCAGTTTGTTACCACATTTTTTGTCCTAATAAACCTGACTAACACATTTCTTGTCTTATGATCAGGTTACAATCCATTACACCTGGCTGCCAAAAACAATCACACCGAGTGCTGCAAGAAGCTCATTCAGGTAAGATGAATAAAGTACTTTAAAATCACTTTGACATACTTTATTTATGGCACTGAAATTACCAATAATGCAACAACTAAGTGCAATCAATCAAGCCATAAATTCTGAACACAATAATGTACACCCATGATGAGTGATAATCCCACATCATAATTTACGTCGTAAAACAGAAGGTGCAAGAAACATGGAAGTCAGAATGTTTTAATTTCTCTTGCACACATTACTTGGTGGGGAAAAAAAAGGAATGAATAGAGACAGAACAGTCTCCCTCTTCCTCTTAAATGTCTGAAACCAGACAGTGTCACTGAGAACTATGTGCATCATTTTCTTAGTCTGCTGATCACGTGTGTATGTGTGCGCAGATCAGCAGCTCTCAGCAGGAGGAGGCACAAACACACACATACACACCCCTTCTTCATGCTTTGTAACTATCCTGAGACATTCTGCAGCATCTCAACACACACCTGTCTGGTCAAATATCCATAAAAATCTACTCATACACAAAGCAAAGTTTAAAAGCTCTGAACACCTTTTTGCCCCAAACTGCGATGTGATGGTGATATTGCAGTGAAATGACAGTGATTGATTGCTACGAATATGTGTATTTCCAGTGCATTTAAAGTGTTGGCTAATATCAGGTAAACATTTATTCTGTAAAATGACAGAATATAAATTCCACTAAGATTATCACTGATGAATCTGAAAATTGTCCCTCTGGAAAATGTAAGAATTTACTAATCTAATCTCTAATCTAGATACAGCAGGTTATTAGAGTGGTGACCAAATGTTATCATTTTTAGAAATTAAATATTTTGCATGTTGAAGACTATTGACACAAAAGTATTTACAATAGAGCTCTCCTTTCATAATTCGTATTTCGTAATTCATGTGTATAGCATTGATTTTCACGTCTAATATGTTTCTGCTCCTCCTCCAGAGTAAATTACCTATCGATGCTACAGACAGCTCAGGAAAGACTGCTCTTCATCACGCTGGTAAGTGTCTAAGTGTCCTGAGAGTTAATTAAACAAAAATGCTTTTATTGGAGATTAGTCTGCTTCGATAAGAACGTGGGAAAGAATCTTGTGAGATTAAGTTCAAGCTTTAATTTTAGTTGGATGAATTCATCTACCGTATTTGGAATTAAGTGATTAAGATCGCTTTCAGATGAGTTTGTTTCAATCAGACGTTCCCATTCTACTGTTTTCATTCAGACATGAGAAGATTCTCAGACTTAATAATTTTTTCATGAGGCTGCCAATTTCTGTCTCTAAAGATAATGTTTTTGTTTTTTTTTAACAATGTGTGTCTACACCGATTATGACGGATCTCTTCTGAGCTACTTTTCAATTTGAGTTTCATTGCTGATGTTTCTTGACAACGCTGTTAAGGTAAATTATTCTACATTTTAATCAGTCCTGCACTTTTAAAGTAAGGGCAATATTTTCTAGTGTCAAACAGTTTTACAACTACCTCTAGCAAGGCAGTCCAGTCATGTTCAACTTGTGTTATTCTTCGATTAATTTTGTCTTTTGGAAATCAGAGAGGAAGACATTTCCTGCCTAATTCAATCCAAGGCTAGACCTCACTGCTCTCTTTGAACACCTGTGTTCTTCTTTTCATTGTCTGACTGCCGTTTTATTTTCTCCTCAGCTGCCAGCGGGAACATCCAGGCCGTCCAGCTGCTGTGTGAACTCAAAAGTCCCATCAACATGAAAGATGCAGTATGTACTTTCATTATTACTTCCACTCTTTCTCTCCCAGACTTATTTTTCCTGGCAGGATAGGGAAAGGGCTCTGAAACAGAATAAAGACCACAGAAATTCTTCATTCACTTTTCATTCATATTGCTTTCCAGAGAGGAATTTGTTCAAGGAAGGTTCACCACCAATGCTTTGGATTGGCTTAAAGATTTACTTATCTATAGTTTCTGTGTTGGTATTTACCTGCTTAAAAAAATTGCCTAATTATTGTTTTGTTTGCCTCCATATATGGGCTTTAAAAACATAAATTAACTAGAGCTGTCTGTCACAGCTGTTATCCACAATATGAAGGATCCTCATTAACTGACACTTCCTCTTGTTTGTCCTTCTCTGTTTAAATATTGATTCATATTAGTCTCTGTATGTGTGCATGTGTGAATGTGTGTGAGGTAGAGGGGTCAGTTTACTGTGGGAACTCTGCTCTCAAGCCGCAGACATGTGGTCTCCATTGCAGCGATGCTCCATGCCTGTGGTTCTTCCCCCAACTGGGGTGTGCGTGCGTGTGTGCGTGCGTGCGTGCGTGCATGGAAAGAAATGGAAGAATGTGTTGCCCCTTTACTTCCCTTTTTATGATCATGCCACAGCTGGCCTCTTAGAGATAAACACTCTCACACAGTGGTCTCTTAGCCTACATGTAAAGACATCAAGTTATTGTGCATTAAAAGTTACTGCCTACTCATGCTTGTTTAAGCCTGTGACAAGTTGTATGTTGTGGCTTTAGAAACTGGTTCATGCTACCACTTTGTACCACCGCCTGTGAGGATTTTAAAGCTAAAGTATAGGGTGTCTGTAATCCTTACAGTTGGAGCGAACCCAACCAGACTTGGTGGGTGTTTTTTTTTTTTTGTGACATTTACATGGAGTCTTCAAGTATTTCTCACCAATCAATCCAGATTGTTCATAAAAGTGCAATAACTCATTTCCCTCAAAATTTAGTTTTCTCCATACTTGGACATTTAAGGTTTCATACGTGTGAGACGACAAAGCCATAATCATCCGCATATGTGTGTGTGAGATTTGAGAAGTGGACGTATAGACCACAGAGTCATCTGGAACATATTGCTGTTTGTGGGCTCAGCAGAACATGCCAGCTTGTTGGCTTCAGGCATACATCATGGCTGTGTAACAAATATCTATACCTGATCTATATCTGACCTGAATAAACGCACAGAGAAAGATAGAGGAAGAAAAGGAGGAACATCTGCCAGGTCATAGAACAAAGACTGTTTATAGAAAATCAAGTAAATGTAAACTAAAATTCTGCTCAGAGGCTGTGGTAATGTGTTGTATAAAAGCTTCCTTATGTTCTCAGTTGGAAAGAAGTACACTGTTCAATTTCTTTAAAGAATATTTATACATCTGCCTGGGCAAGGTCATCTTAGCTTAGCACATGTTAGTAAAAGTTTAGCTCTGTGGGATTGTTGGTGTTTATATTCGTGTTAAAGACAATTTGCAGCACGTTATGGTTTGTGGAATATTTGTAGAGTTGCACATGACAAAATAACAGTATGCATGTGTATTCGAGGCAATTTGGTAAAAGTTAGACAAGTAGGAGTCAGGTCTAGGCTGGTCCACTGGACGTCCACGTACCAGGAAGTAGCATGTTGAGTGATAACTTCCATCAGTACTTAAGTACATATTTAGTTGTATTCAGATGGAGTTTTAAGAAATGATTTGTGGGTATTTTTCATTCTCAGGTCTCTACAAGTATTTGTTTCAACAGTTCACAACTCATTGACATATGAAACATGTGATGAGGGTGCACAGATATAGCTTCCTTTTACATGAATGCTAAAAAGGTTGAGAGGCACTGCTTCGTATTGTCCCTTCCTCTATTCTCTACTCTTCAGTTATGGAGGGAGCGCACTTGTTGGGGCACAACCACGACTTTCACAGATATCACGTATCATTTTTTATGAGTAAGTGGTGGCATGAAAAAATGCCCTTTCCAGACAAGTCTATCATACGGCACAGATCTGTATCAACAGTATCTGTGTCTATATCAAGATACAACCACCACAACTGAGAGTCGTAAAGAAATTATGATCCGGTTTTTATCAGGTCACAACTGTGTGGTTTGCAAATTCGCTGCCATCCAACTTCAATGCTTTAAAACCACAGTAAATATAGAAGCTGCGCCATGTTTGGCGAAGTAACGGCATGTTTGGGTGGCAGCTGTGATCATTATTGTCCCATTAGGAGTGTATTAAGCTTTAAAGAAGGGCATGTTTGTGTGCGCTTGCCTCGATTGACAGGTTTCTCCAGTTCTCACACTTTGCTGCGATGGTTGCTGCTTGGCCGAATGTGTTCTGGCTTGAAGGTGACAAGTTGGCCACAAGTTGTAAACAATAAGTACAACAAGCAAGCATTTTATACACCTGTGCCCTCACATTCAGTCACACAGACACTGAATTTATTACTCCAAGGAAAAAACTGTTTCTGACTTTTAGATTCCAGAGAAGAAAGAGTTCAGTAGAAACACAGACTGAGCATAGCAGAGACAGGGCTGTTAAAGTCTTCAGCAGAGCTCAGAGGAGCCCACAACATAGTTTTGTTCTCTGTGGCATGTCAAAGCAGCAGTCTTGTAATATAAAACACAGAACTATGCTGACACACTTAACTGTTTCTTGACATTCTTTAGCTTTTTTCCAGTTGGACCTGACTTTTGATTTTTTTTTTCTCCACATTTGACAATGTAATACCTCTTTCTCACCGGACAAAAAAGCCTACTAACACCCACTAACATCTGGCTTTTGTCTTCAGTAGGAAAGGGTACAATTGGCATTCATTCTGGGTCAAACATCTCTGCAGTAGTCACAGTGTTTATCGGCTCCAGCTCCGATCAGCTGTGATGGACGCGACAACTTGATGGGCACACACATTTTCGGCTCTTTTTCTGGTCCACAGCATAGCAGCAAAAATGGCTTTCTTTACACCCTGAAGGCTATTTGTGTCGCTACGCATAGGTTACAACTTAGCTCATTAAAAAAAATGCATTGTCAATGTTTTTTAAGAAATTCAGCATGAAATAGCCATTAAAATAAGTTTTTTCCATTTTTTTTTTTAGTTTTTGCCTGGGTTAGGGTAACCATCTTTCTCTTCTTTTCAACTACTGTGTTCCAAACCAAAGTACATCTTTATCACATTTTGTTTAAACTTCCTGAGCACCCCATACGTCTCCTTTCAAATCACACTTGAACATAGTTGCTGTCGCCATTGAGTTTGAGAAACTGAAATAAAAGATATTAAAACAAGAAACCACAGTTACATTGCCACTGGCCTCCATGCTGCTTTCTACTGTTCTGTTTTCTCAGGGTGTTCATCGAACACAACATAGCAGAATAAAATGGAAAGACAAGTCAATCACCTATTTTAAGGTGGTTCCTTATCCTTTGTCCAAGGGAGTAGTCAGCAGCTTCTTCCAGGCGGTATTCCGCCCTCCACAAGCCCAGCCAATCAAATGTTTATGTTAGACTTAGGTCATAGATAGTTGAGGTTAGGTTAAATGTCATGCTTGGGGTTAGGATCTGTCAATCCTGGTGAAAAATGTGGGATGTCTGTGTTGCATGAAATGCTGCCTCAGTCGCCTAACTCAGGGCAATAAACCCTGCTGAGCCAGCCCATTCATTTAGAAGTATATCAGTTGGGGGATTTTCCCAAAAGCTGCACTGCTCTATAAGTAGAACAACTTGTGGCCTTTCTGTTTATTTGCTGGGAAATTCATTTAGGAGACATTCACTCCTTTTTCACATGAATCTGAGATTTCTCTCACCACACAGACACTCAGCATACTTCATGTCTAGGCCCACTTACTCCTGTCACATGCATGTGTGTGTACTCTTCCCTCCATAGGACAGTTTCAGGCATATCTAATGTGTATAATGTCTGTTTGTCCCAAAGGACGGGCTCACGCCTTTGCTGCTGTCAGCCAAACACTCTCATGCTGAGGTGTGCAGCACTTTGCTGGACTGCGGTGCTGAAATCAGTGCTTCCGACAACAGTGGCAGGTACACAGTCCCCACACACACAGTTCAGACATAATGTGTAAAATTAGTGATGACAGGTTTAAGACACTCATGCTCTTCGATGATGGATAAATGTTGCTTTGGTGATCAATATTTGTACATTTCATAGTTTCCATTGGTTTGTGGGAAATGGAAATGTTAAATAGTATACCGTACGTTTCCACTAATAAATACAAGTACTCAGTAGAGGGGGAAAAAAATGATGGCCGTTGTTTCTGTTTCCGTGTTGCAGGACGGCCTTGATTCTGGCCAGTGAGTCTAACGCCATTTCTGTCGTTGAAGTCTTGGTTCAGCGAGGAGCAGATCTGTTGGCTGTGGATTCACAAGGCCACGATGTGACACACTACATTAAGCTCTTGGGCAACTCTGAGGTCAAAACTGCCCTCGTTGCTGCCCTGAGTAGACAACAGATCTCAGGTAAGAGTTATGCAAAGACATGCACACAGAGAATGCAGGAAGGACGCACTGAGGCAGCAGAAGAGGACATCATCTAGACAACACATTTTATGAGCCTATTCCTGCCTATTCCCATTAACACACGCACATACTTGATCTGTGACTTAAGGAAGCTGCATTTACTTGCATTATTTTCACATACCACTCTAAAAAGTTTTCTACTTTTAATGGTTGACCTTGTGCAGACTACCTTTTTGACTAACTTCAGACTACCCCAGATGGAAATAAAATCCTCATGTTAGAATTTTTAAATCATTGTCCTTACAACATAATCAATAGCAGTGCACACACAGCCACTTAAATAAGTTGCCTGGAAAATGAGATTTGTACTACTTTGGTATTAACGCAAAGTCAACACTGCCATCTAGAGGAGTTCTCCCGTTAGTATTACTTCTTTTCTGTTTCATGTAAACTGTACTGTCGTTGAAGAAATGTTAAATATGTGTTGAAAAAGCTGTAATTACTACTTCTTGATTGTATGTTATTCCTGTCTCCTTTTAACAGATGCAAAGTCTCCTAGAAGTCCTCAGGTAAGACCCCAGTTACTTTTTCTTTAAAGGTCCTCACAAACATGGAATCAAGATTACTAAAACTCCCAAATATAACAACAAATCAACTATTCATCACTGTGAAGAGCTAAATAATAGTATTATTTAGTATCAGTTTTTTTGGCAATTTCAAATTTCTCAGCTTGTGAACAATCCTTTAGTTGCTGTTTTTGGAAGATACAACTTCAGTCTTACTGTAGCACTCATTGATCATCTCTCCTCTTACTAACCAGCACTGAATCCCACCTTTCTTTTTTCTCTCTTCCCGTTGCCTTTCTTCTCTGTCTTTTTTGCTGGCTCCTCAGCATGATCAAGTAGCTAAGCTAAGTGATGAACGGATCACAACTCCCAAAAAACGAAAAGCACCTCCACCTCCTATTAGCCCACTGCAGGTAAATGCATGTCTCTCTGTGTGTCTGTCTGCTTGTATCAGTATGCCACTCTTTATATTAATGCACGTCAGCAGTATGTCCACAAAGGGAATCATCAGACCTGTATGTGTCTGGTCTGTTTAAATATTATCTGTTAGATCGAAGTTCGATACAGAGTGTTCAGAGTATTTCACTTGTGTACTTCATTTAATTTATGTACTACATATGTGTTTTACCAGAGTTAAAAATAAAATAAAGTGCATAATACGAACATCTTGGGTAGTAATAACTAATTTTGTTACTCAATAGATGTAACGGGCCACTAACAAGTTTTGAACGTGAACATATTTGTTTTTAACACATGATGAGCATTTATGACGAAAACGAATCCAAAAAAGATTCACACTAAAAGTAACTTAATCCTTCTTCAGAGCTCTGGACCCTCCTCTCCTTCAGTTGTTACCTCTGCAGGGACACCTGCATCCAACAAGAGTGACACTCCCAGAAGATTCAATTACAAGGTAAAACAACTTGAATACTTTATTCCATACTTTTCCTTTATTCCATAGGAAATGTTTGGTCAACAATTCATGTATTTACACAAAACATGCAATAGAAAAAATAATAATATTTATTTATGTAGAACCTTTAAAAACAGAGTTTATAAGTCAAAGTAGGAAACTCAGGAGGAGAATATAACTGGAAAAACGCTTAAAGATCAGGTCAAACACACGGATGCTTAGTCTAAGGTTAACGTTAAAACAAGAAGCCACAACACAGTGTCAATATGAATAAAGTTAAACAAATAAGTGATACAAAAGTCCAAATCATATAAAAGCAATACAAATAATTAGGGATGTCCCAATCCGATCTGTAGGATCGGCAAACACTCAAAGGATACAACAAGTTCACTCAAGCAACACAGGCAGACACCAAAGCAGTCGCGGATACTTTCAAAAGGAAAGAGAAATATCCTCGAGACAGCGACATGGCCAAAAATATTACAGAGAAGATAACTGAATTAATCGCTCTGGATAACCAGCTCATCTCTGTGGTAGAGGATCAGGGTTTTCTTCATCACCTGGAGTTTTTGAATCTCTGGTATGCCCTATCATCTCAGCATTACATTACATTTATTCCACTTTTGAGTTACAACGTGCCGGTATTCGCACTAGTTAGGCGGGTCTCATACACCAGAGCGTCAAACAGGCAATCGAGGAGATGCTGAACGCGTGTGAAATAGACAAGCAACGCGTCCACGTCATTTTACGTGATAACGTAAGGAATATGTAAAAAGCAGTGGATGATATGGAGGTACCAAGCGTGGGCTGCGTCTCGCACACACTTCAGCTGGCTGTGCACGAGGGTCTGCTGTCACAGTGCAGAGTCACAGACTCACCTGCTAACACAAGGAAGCTGGTAGGCCAATGTTGCAATAGCATATGCAGAATAAGAAAGAGCCATATGAAAGTATATACTTTGTTTCAACAAAATAAAATAAAAACCTATTAAGGAACAGCTTGGATGCTTAATGCAGCTGTATCCAGGAAAATATTAGTTCAGGCTAAGTATCGTATCGGGACTCGGTATCAGCAGATACTAAATATTAAAGGACTCGGATCGGGATCGGGGTAAAAAAAAAACCTGATCGGGACATCCCTACAAATAATATAAAAATTAAAGAAATAAGGGATGATTAGAAAACGACATCACATGAGAAAAGCATCAGCAGAAGATATTTGTATAAATTAATTTGGATTTATCATACAGTAGCATCCAATGAGCTAAATTCTTGCCTTCTACTTTCTCTTCTGTCTCTCGCCTTTTACTTTCCTTCGTCTCTTTGTCCATCTTCTGCTCTTCTCTCCTCCCATTCCCTCTCTCCCACCACTCCTCCCCTTTCTCATTTCAAAGGAGGACGAAGTTGGAGGCACGGCACTGAGAGTGGAGGTTGAGAAGCTCCATGAGGAGAGAAACATGTTGCTGGAGACAATTGAAGACCTGAAGCAGACGGTGGAGCAGACGGTGACTTTAACTGAAATGGATACAAAGGTGATTAATGACTGAGCAATGCTACAATGACGTGTTGAGATTACATATGAGCAGATTTGAAAACAGATGTGCTGACTAGAACAGAGGAAGTCAATGACGTCTGAGTTTTACTTTGAAAAGTAGAGCTTTAAAACACAGTGAAGCATACAAGTAAAAATGTTTATACAAGTGTATAAATATATTTTAAATTAATTATCTGACTATTCTAACTGAGATGTTTTTAACCCTTTCTGTGACAAGAATTCAGAAACATGGTGGTTATCTTTACTTTTGATTCATTTTTAACTTTTTTCTACATATATAACAACTTAACCAAAAGTCTTTCTAGTTGTTAAAATCATGTATCAATGCTGCTTCTCTAAGTTTAATCCTACACTCTGACAACATACAGCTGTGTACTGCTGAACCTTTTCACCTTGGGCATTCTTGAAGGAGGTCTAACCTGAGGTTTAGACGTGTCACGACTCGTTTTGTTTTTCAGTAGTTAGTGAGTGGTCCATAACATTGCTGTGCTTGTGTGAATGTGAATGTATGTGTGTGTTGACAGGTCGAGCACAGTTTTACAGCTTCTGCAGCTCTGGTTTCCGCTCTGCAAGCCAAGATTACTGCTCTTACTTTGGAGAACCAGCAACTTGCAGGCAAACTGAAGGTATGTAACCCATTCATTCATGCTCATGACTGCAACCATGAAGCAATGAGTGAACACAGTCAAAGGGACCTCAATTCACAGAGGACCCTTTTTGCCTATTCTACATTTATTTAAAGTTTATTTAAAGTTAAATAAGTCAATGTACAAATAATTTAATTATTATATACTAGTAGCAGTGTTTCCCCTAGATTTTTTTTTAGCAGCGGTGCTCTTGAGTCGGGGGCATGGACCCCTGGAAGAAAATTTAAAAAAATAACCCTTTAAATGGTGACTACTGGTGAGATTTTTGAAAGAAAAAAAAATAAATAAATAATTTTCAGGATTTCAGAATCAGAATCTAAGACATGAGACAAAACAGTGTAGAAGTTGCTGCTTGACAACATGTTAACCTCTTGAGCATTGGAGAACTTATTTACCATTATTTTCTTTATTATTATATATTTGTTATGGAAACAATCTGTTTCAGTTGTCAGTGGAAGCTCTATTTCACTAAAGCACTAAAGTATAATAAAAAGAGGTGTGTCTTATTTCTCCAGTTTAGTTGTGCAATCTGCTGCTGGTTTGGAGTCACTGGGTCACATGACTTGGAAGATATTGAAAAAACTGCAATTATTTTGTATTAATATATTTATTTATATATTAATATATATATTTATAAGTAATTTAATGACGGTCCCTAAATCAGTTTCCAGCAAGGCCCTGGGAGGTGAGCTCAGCGTCCTCCTGCTGCTAACAGTGGGCGAACCTTAGTAAAGTCGCGGCTGGACCTGAGTGAATATCCGTCGAATATCCAACCTAAAACTAACTTCACCCCGGTTTGATGAGTCGCCTGTTGCAGCCTTTGAATAGGATGATGAGGATTTCAGTCACTCAACTTAAACGGTGACTTTAT
>OMLP01013053.1:16169-35733 GCA_900302685.1 Spondyliosoma cantharus | reverse complement strand
TAAACGGTGACTTTATACAAATAGCAGTAATGACAACAATAATAGATATCCGCCTTTGCAGAATGCATATAGGAGAAACACTGGTAGTAGTAACTAATTAAAATTATTATCATATACAATTTTAAAGATTAAAAATAATATTATTAATTATATTATAAATACCAGCACAGAAATTAAAATTTAGTT
The DNA here is from genome assembly GCA_900302685.1 of Spondyliosoma cantharus. NCBI lineage: Eukaryota > Metazoa > Chordata > Actinopteri > Spariformes > Sparidae > Spondyliosoma > Spondyliosoma cantharus. The sequence continues at coordinate 35,547 of OMLP01013053.1, read as the reverse complement.
TAACATTTTCTTAAGTCCGTCTCAAAACAATACTTCAGATCTACATCTGGTTATATAGATATGGATGACCACTGACTTAATGTCATTATGAAAAAAATTGGTCTTTTCCTTCAAAGTGTGTAATGTATAATCTATAAGTATAAAATGAAACTGTATAGTGCTGCAGCTAAGGATACGATATTTCTTTTTTAGTTCCCAGATTATTTTCTCATTAAATTGTTTACATATCAGAAAATAGCAGAAAAAGTCAAAATTATTACTTTATTATTTTAAATTATTAAGCCAAAGTTATTTTTTTTATATAGTCTTGTTTTTGTCGACCAACAGTCAAAAATTCAAAGAACTTTCATATAAGAAATAAATTTGTATTTGAAAATAAAAAAACAAGAACATTGTTGCTGCTAAATGACATTTTCTGACATCGTCATAGCCCAAAAATGAATGAAAAATTGAAACACAAATTTGACTACATTCAATTTAGTAACAAATGTTAAAGGTATAAATGAAAATATTGGGAAATATCACTCCAGCCAAAGGAAGCTGTGTTCAGATTGCACTCACTCTCCCAGTTCTGTTTCATATGCAATAAATTACTTTTTATTATTTGTGCAACAATTAGATGATTAGTTGGCACCTAATGTGATAATCACTAAATGCCACAACATTGTTTTGCTCAAGGCTCTTTTTTTCTCTTGGTGCCATGTAATGACAGACCTTGGCTACAGAACTTGAACTCATATATAGTAAGTTGTCTTTTTGTTGTTTTCTGATTCCTCTTTTTAATCTCCACCCTGCACCTTCTCCTCACAGAAACTTCCGTCCCGCCAAGGGAGCGAGGACCTGAAGGAGACCAGTCGTCCAAACAGCATGGCCTCCAACTCCTCCTTCCACTCCACCCAGGACGAGTTTGAGTCGGTGCCACAAGTGGGAAGGGAAGATGGATCAGGCAGTGTTTTCCGGGAGGAAGAGCAGAGTGAAGGAGGCAGAGGAGGGAGCAAAGAGGAGATCAGACTGTTGAGACAGGCACTTGAAAGCGTTCAAACGAAACTCCTAGAAACCAGGAAGGAAAACCGCACGCTTCAGGCTCAGCTGAAACCTGAGCACGGCAGAGAAAGAGAGGAGTATGAAAGCGTGAGGGAGAAAGGAAGAGAGGAAGAGTTGATGGAAACTCTAGCGGAGCTTCAGGCGAAGCTGACAGACACTCAGGAGAGATACCACCAGGCTGTGGAGGAGGTGGAGGAGCTGAGAGCGCAGGTGGGAATGGGAGATGGCGAGCCGATGGAGAAAGAGGAGGTCCAGAGACGCTCTGAACAAGAGAAAGCAGCTCAACGAATCAGTCAGCTGGAGGAGGCGCTGAGGAGGATGGAGGAGGACAGACAGAGTGGAACAGAGAAGGCACAGATTGAGGAGCTGTACAAGGAGGCACAGGAAGAGATTAGGATGCTCCAGGTTGTTGTGGGCTTCTTCTTCTTCTCTCTGAATTTCTGTGGAAAGTCTCTTAAATTTGACATTTTTTATTTTTAATTCCTTTATTCCATCTTTAATGTATTCCTTCTTGTTGTTCAGGAGGCTCTGAGGGGCACAGTACCAGTCGAAGCTGCAGCCAAAGACTTCGATGAGATGAAGTCTGAGCTAAACGAGGTGATTGCCGGGATGCAGCGCCGCTTGCTGGAACTATCGCACTCCTACAGTGAAACTAAGAGTCAGTTAAGCGCTGCACAGAAACAGCTGGCTGAGGCCAAAGCTGCGAGCAGTGAAGCCTCGTCTCCCTCCTCAGAACAACAGCAGGTCCAGGTGCTGACCAGCAAGGTGGAGGAGCTGCAGACGTTGCTAGCTGAGATGGAGAAAAAGTATTTGTCTGCTCAGGAGGAGATTTCAGCCCTGAAGCAGGAAGTTGAAGCTCAGGCGCAGAACTCGGTGGCTCTCGCCGACCACACGCGGGTGATGTCGTCTCTGGGAAATGCAATTAAAGAGTTGGAAAGCCAGTCAGAGGAGCTAAAAGATCAACTACACCAGAAAACTGTGCAGGTGGAGGCTCTTCAGAACAGGTGAGGAAGAAAACTCCTTTTCTGCGTTTGCTAGAGACTACAGCTGAATGCTGCGGTGGAGGTGGGGTTTATGAAATGATATTAATATAAAGATTATGAAGTTGTCATCATGCGGTTCTTGTGTCTATTTCTCCAAAAGACTGACAGCAGAGAAAGATGTCAGCCCGGATGATTCAGTCTCACGTGTGGAGCACGAGACAGCAAGAGAGCAGCTGGAGGGCGAGGTGAACCATCTGACGCAGCTCCTCCAGGGGGCCCTCAGGAAGCAGGACGAGATGGCTCTGGAGGCTGCTGATGCGTGGCAGAAGGTGAGAAGAAAGAGCTGGAGGAGGATTTAAAACAACTTTCAAGTGTTGTATAAATAATCTTCCCTCATATAATTTACAACCATTATATCCATATATCCATCAGGCACGGGATAATGGTGCTGAGCGGGAGGCCCTGCAGGAGCTGGTGATGTCGAGGGAAAAGGAGAACCAGACGCTGACCTCCAGACTGGCCGAGTCTCAGGATGCTGTGTGTCAGCTCAAACAGCTGGTGGAGAATCATGTCGCCTCAGAAAGAGAGAAGAACAAGAGGGTGAGTAATTATGTGGAAGCTTTACCAGTTAAACCTAAACTTCCAAATAATCAGACAAAAAAAACTCTTTAAAGTTTTGTTTCATTAACTGCATGCTTTAAATTTGTCCCTCTCAGATAGATGACCTGTCGCGGGAGGTGGGGAAGCTGAAGGATGCCTTAAACAGCCTATCACAGCTCTCCTACACAGGCTCTCCGTCAAAGAGAGTGCAGCAAAACCAGCAACTGGAGACGATGCAGCAACAAATCAAACAACTGCAGTACCAGCTCGCTGTAAGATTTGTTCAGCATGTTCGTAGATGGAAAGCACAGCTATAAGTCAGTGTACTGTTGTTTGAAATACCTTCTGTTTACCTCGTGTTTTCTGTGTAGGAGTCAAAGAAGCAGCACCATGAGATAGTGTCGGTCTACAGGATGCATCTCCTCTACGCTGTCCAGGTAAATCCATCCATCCATTAGTTTAGCTACAGCTTGCTTACGGCTCAAAAATTAAAGGAATGTTTCACCAAAATTATGAGGGGAAAAAATGTTTGTCAAGGTTTGAAATATTCATCTCTTCAATTTCAGACTGCAATATTGTCGAGTTAAATGGGGCCAAACAAACCAAAATGTTTTTATCTGGCCTTTTAAAGGTTTCATTCCTTCTCTTATTTTGTTCTTATGATAAAGCTGGTCTAGGTGAGACCAATACTGTTAAAGTATCAAGACACTCACTCCACAGGAAATGCACACAGTCCGTATTCAGAAACCTTTAAATAAGCCATCAGGGCCACCATACATTTGTGATGTCACAGCTATACTTCCCCCGCCCCCAGTCATGCCCCAAGCCAGGCTGCACTGACTAAGCTGATGCAGTAACACAGAGGGTGCTGCATGCTCAGGCCTGTCAGAGCTGACCAATCAGATCAGACTGGGCTCAGTTGGTGGGCCTTAAAGCGACAGGCACTAAAATGGAGCATTTCAGACAGAGGGTGAATAGCGGTGTTGCAGCACTAGACAGTAAGGGAAAAATGAAATGTTGTAAACATGTTCTAGTAGACCCCCAAACTAAAAGTATGAACCTGAAAACGAGCATAATATGAGACCTTTAAATCTCATAGTAATGTACTGAATTTGCTGAACCTGTGCTGTCTGTACCTTCAGGGTCAGATGGACGAGGACGTGCAGAAAGCCTTGAAGCAGATCTTGATGATGTGCAAGATGCCAAGCCCAGCCAAGGAGGCCTGCTGAGACCCACTGGGCCCAGATTTTCCAAAAGCAGGATGTGAACAAAACTGAACTGATGTCCTCCCGTCCAAACTGACACGTTGCTTGCGCTGCTTACAAGCAAAGGAACCAACACGCGGTGCCTCTGGATAAACCTCGAGTATTTGTTAAAGAGGAAAAGGTTTACAATCATATGCTCTTTGCCTTTGTTAATGTCAAACTGACCGTCTAAGATCTGAAGGTCGTTAATGCTACGACTGAAGATGTATTTGGGAAACTCCAGCCCAGCCTAGCCTAGCGTACAGATATCAGCCAACTGACCATTCAAATGAGTGGGTGAACCAGGTCTTTGTACCAGCCAAACTTGTAATCTCAGTATGTGCACGTTAACACTACACTGTCAATGTGCGGTAACTTTAAATCACATGCAGTGTGATGAATCAGCCTGATGAAATAGTGAGTTCAGCGTGTTTTGTTTCTGTTACAATGTGCGCGTAGGGAACTTAAAGCTTCACTTAGCGCTGCTGTTAATAGTATCTATTTTATGATACAACAAGGTTTGTACTTGTCTAATGTTTCACGGTTGTCGACATGCTTCTGATACAATCTAAATTATTCGCGCCCTCTTAGTAAAAATGCATGTGACTTTGCTCTATGCCAGCCCAAAAAAATCACATAGACACGTTTTTTGGCTGCACTTCTATGAAGAAAATGCATGATACTATTTGTACTGCTATTTTTCCTACTAGCACAAAAATGTATAAAAAAAATGTATTTTACTGAATTGTACTATCATGTCATGTTTTCTAAGTTACTGTACTTTAATGAAGAGGTTTGATAGGTGTATTTTTGATGGCCTTGTTTTGTGTCCGAGTGAATGAGATGCTCTTCCTCAAGTTTAACAACGCACTGTTTGGTCTAGACACACCTGAACTGTTTTTTCCTGTAAGTATTCATATTCTACACATAAGGGGTTGAATATAATTGTTTACTGTAATAGAAAAACATTTCAGTTGTTACAAATGTCCGACAGTATGGACTCAACATTGACTCTTTTGTTCTTACTTGAAACGCATGCAGAAAAGGTTGAGTTTTACATAAAAACCAGAGTTGTGTCTGTCGTCTCGTGCCTGTAATCAGACAGTATTTTTCTGGAATTACAGTCAACAGCTCTCATTTGTCACCAATGCCAATGTCACCAGGCTTCCTTGTACAATCTCATTAATTTATTTCATTTACCAGGAATGTTTTTTTTTATGTCTGTGATGCTCCCGTTTCAAACTCTGTGTATCATTGCAGGTACGGACATAAACTGTACAGTGTTTGAGAACACAACTTGTCCTCTAGAGACTTCTGAACTGTTTCCACATCACACTCCTTTGCCTTAGTACTGTACTTAGAGCCATACACCTTCCTCTTGAGAACACACCCAACACTAATGCTCCGATTCAATGAATTTGTATCCGACTGAAGCTCCTTTCTCACTCAGGAAGTACTTTTTTTTTACTGAACATGATTTACACCTGACTGAGATTGTGAGTAGAGCTTTTGCTTTATTTCGCAGTTTGTAGAATATCACAAACAACGTTTCTCTTTTTTCTTTGTAGGTCTTGACTGAAATGTTTTGTAACAAGAAAGGGAAAAGACAAACAACTTTTCCTGTTGGTTGTTTTCTTCACTAACAGTTTTGTAGTGACATAAAAAAGTGCTTGTTTGCCAACTGCTTTCTCTGCCCACATTAATAAATTTTCAAGATACTGTACCACCATGTGTCAGTGTCACTTGTATATCAAAACATGTGAATATGACCTATTAGAACTGTAAGAAAGATGATTAACTGAAATAAGATTTTATTATTGTGTCATGCATACAGCTACAGTACACTCAGCCTGCAAGGATACCCTAGAGACACAGCTAACCATTATTTTCATTATCCATTAATTGGCTCATTAGTTTCACAATCAATTTACTGTGTAGTCTATAAAATGTCAAAAACCTGTGAAAAATGTTCCCAAAGTGACATCTACAACTTGCTTCTTTAGTCCAACTACAGTTCACAACCTACTCACGTTTCATTCACCGTCATAAATGACGAAGAAAAGCAGCAAATCTTTACATTTCAGAAGCCGGAACCAGCAAATATTTGACATTTTTACTTGAAAAAATCATTTTCTTTCAATCTGCCCATTGATTAAATGAAGAAGCTCTTCTCAACAAGCCATCATAGACTTATACAAGCCAGAGATTAATTCTCAATAACACAACACTTCCTGTTTTTCCAGGCTATTGAGAATGTTATCTGGAATGTGTCAGGGTTTTGACACTCTTAAATCATCAATGTATGTCCAGCACAGGAAGGAAAATAGAACGCACTGCCCAAATCTATTTTCTTCTCGAGTATTTTTTTTTAACCTCAGTGGTCACAGGAATAACACAGGCTGTCAGCTGGGAGACTTTACAGGGACTTGACGTATGACTCAGGGCTTTTATGTGAACTGGAGATTGTTGAAGCTGTTCCTCTAGTAGCTCAAAATGAGCCACAAGTTGTCTCTCATTCAGATAAATTGTAAAATTTACGTAAACAGGTGAAGCGCAAGAGCAGGATGAGGCTGAACAGGGGACAAATGACCACTAGATGGCAGCATTTGACAAAATTGGATCTCTTGCTTCTGTACGGCTGTCCCGCTCACACATTTACAGACGGGTGACAAATGAAAGGAAAAGCTGAATAAAAGACATAAAATACAATTAAACATAATGATTTGATGAGTATGAATTTCAATGGAAATTCATCAACAAAACATATAATGAGGGGATATCTTTAAAAATGATATTTTACTGCTCCAACAGAGACTTCTAGAATGTATGCAAAGGAGCCCTGGAGCTGTTCTGGTTACTGACAATGTTTCCCTTTAATTTGTCTCCATCTATACGCACATACATACACTTGATACATTATGTCTTATGTTATGTTTCTGTTCATAATCCGCCAGAATCAGAGTGAGAAAAAAAACATTTTCAAGTTTATATGCTGTGTGAATAAAAAAATGTATTAAAAAAAGGTGCATTGTTTATCTTCCTGTTGGGTTAGGCACACCGTCCTCCCTGTCAACACTCTGTCCTCCCTCAATGTCCACTCAGCTCTGGCTCTCAGAAGTCCTGCCAGCCCAACTCTGAGTAATTTATCTGCCGTTCTGTTTCCTCTAACCGGTGGCACAACCACTTAGTTTCCTGTCCTGGCCCTGTGTTCTGCCCGCTGGTCAAACACACACGTACTTGTGTGCACGCAAGAAAAGCACACACACCTCTGCCTTTACACGACAACTTCCTGTCAATCTTGCTTTCCCACACGTTCTGCCCTCGGGCTTCGGGGGTTTAGTGGAGAAAGATCTAGTGCTGTGATCCTAATCCAGCTAGGGCCCATATTTGTCAAGCATCGCAGGCTGAAGTCAAATCTCAACCTCTGGCGTCTGTGAACTCTGCACGGATAAACTGAAATATTCAACTCGATGTTATTTGAAGAGGATGTTTAAACATGGAACCTTTTTTTATAGCCATTCCTGTATTTCTCCTGGTTATTTAACTGACATCAAACTGACCTTTTTAATGGTTTCCTTTCATGTCTAATTTCATTAAGTAGCTTTAAAGGGGCAGTTCATCCAAAAATGATAATTCTGTTGTTATCTTTTCACCCTCATGCTGATGTAGGGTCGGGTTAAGATTTCATAGTCCACAAAACATTTCTGGAGCTTCACAGTAAAACAGCGTTGCAGGATTCCCCTTCACAGCTGAAGTAGATGGGGACTGAATCAAGATATTATTTACACGCTCAAAATGACCTTAAAGGATAAACAAACTGACCTTAAAGGACGACACAATTTCATTTTCAATGTTTTACTTTGTTTATATGTGGCGGACCCTGCCACCTTTCTAGCTTCAAACAGGGGGCCTTATTTTCCTCTGAGAACAGCTTGTTCATACAGTTATGGAAATAAATATATATATCTGAGTTTGTACTATTACCTCATTAATGTTGTAAATATAAAGATTTTGAGCTTTAATTTCTTCTCCAAAACTACACACTGCCCCTTTAATAATTGATCAACCTTAAAATTCTAAAAAATAAATAAATAAATAAATGAATAATCCCTGGTTGCACCGACCCAAATGTGAAGGCTAATGTCTTCTGTTTACCTTGTATGACTGAGTATGTTTGGGTTTTGGACTGATGCTACATTTTGGCTCTGTTTCTGACATTTTACAGACATAACAGTGATTCATTTGCAGAGAAAAAGTGATCTGCAGAATCATCAGTGATGAAAAATTATCATTAGCAACTGCCCTTTTCAATGCAACATTGTTTTGACTTAAGTATTCAAAACCAGATGTTGTGGTTTCTACAACTGCACCATTACATCACATCTAGTTGTCTATTTTGCGCAACTTTGAAATTTCTCTGTAAGCATGATATTTCTCATGTGTGCAAAATTGCTGATTTGGACTAGAATTTAAAATCAAGCCTTATGAATTACGTCTGTGAAGTTTAAAGCATCAATAGATTTTTTTTCCACGTATCTGGGGTGCCTCAGGGTTCAGTTCTGGGTCCCTTCATCACTCTTCAGCTAAGTATTTTCTGACTGAGACGCTTTCCACAAAAAGCATAAAGGCGGTAAGTTAATAATATATGAATCCCAAAAAAGGGAGGGAGTGAACTGATTCTCCCTGCAGAGCTACATAAATATCCCCGGATCGTGGATAATTCTGTATGGAGAGAAAGGAGCTCAGAAAAGAAGAGTGGATACAGAGTTTAGATGATGTGAAGAAGTCATAACAGAAGGTCAAAGCCCAGGAGAGGAAGACTGCGGCTGAAGGAGCCCATTCGGGGAGGAAATGAGAAGAGGTTGTGGCCAAGAGAAAAAACACGGAGAAGCAAGAGCAGCAGATCAGGAGAGAGGGACAAGTGTATATGTTGAATCACTGGAGGGATGACTAATCTGCGACTGAGAGACTCCTCTGAAGTAGCGCATAAACCTGTTTTAGCTGCCAGGAGCAAGAGGGGAACAAGCTGGGGAGGGGAAGAAGAGCTGATGAGGAGGAAGTGTTCTCCACGACCGCGGCTCACTGGTGATGAAGCAAGGCAGCAATAAAGTTGTTTCTTAATGCTCTATCCGTGTCTTTGCTAACTATTTGTTTACACTGTGTATTTCCCCAACAATCAAGGTTTGTGTGCTCAGTAAATACTGATGAAGAGCTTTGCACTAATGTGCGTCAGAGGCCGTATACTTCCTGCGTTATCTGCTCAAGTGTTGGCAATTGTGTCTTCAAGTCGTGCGTATGTGATGTCGAGTGAAGTATTTCCTATTATGTTTGGCTGCTAAAGAAGACATCTGGACCGGGAATCATTTAGCTTAGAAATATTTATTAAAAATACATTGTTGTGTCGGTAACACGCCGTGAGACTCGAGAGCAGCTGCTACATCTATATCTAAAGCCTTTTTAAAGCTGGGAGGCTCTTCTGGTGACAATCTTCCACATATTTGGAAGCAGCTAAACCCTGTGACTGTGGTTAGTCATGCCCACAATAAAAATGTCGTATCAAAAAGACCATTAAAGAGCATCAGTCCATTGTGGTTTGCATTTTCTACCCATCGTGGGAAATATACAGGCTGGCATGTGTGCATAAAAAGATGCACACACAACATCACACGTGTCACAGCGCTGGAGTTCTGTGATTTTTACAGGGCTTCACTGGACGTTTGCCTCAGACGGCAAGGTGGATTGACCTGAGATTCATCTTCAGGGATCAGCCCCATTTGCTATTGTGGGTGAAACAGATCACATCATCTCGCTTATAATACGTCATCTTGGCCTGGAAAAAGGTGACAATCGCAACAAGTCTGGCCTTATTATCAGCTGCAGTTATGTGAAGATAGAGTTTGTCAATTAGCTAGTATGCGGGAAAGGCTTTACAAGGTTACAGTTCCGAATGTTAAACAAGGCAGCTTCACTTACACATTGTTGGGTGTGTAGTCTTTCTTATTACAAACTTTCACAACATTGTGTGTTTAATTCGTGGCACGAGTCAAACGAGATCAAAAATTGTGGTGCACAGGAAGGGGAGGGACTTTGCCTCTCAATGTAACAAAAGAGTACACGTACACCCTTGTCTGCAATTTGTTTGCTTTGTTTCTTAACCCTAGTTTTTCAGTTTTAAGACCAGGACTGCACAAAGGCTTGACGTTGACCCCATCAGTTAGCCGGTCATAGTTGGCATTAGGGTGGGGCTTGTCAGAAACAAGTGAAATAAGAGACAGGACATGGAAAGTTATGTTAAGGAAAGGAAAGGAAAGGAAAGGGCACAGAGCTGGAGAGAGAGAGAGTTCCCACAACAGTTGGAGACCACCTGTGTGTCGTTGCTCAGCCTTTAAAGAAGTCAACCTCCCAAAAAAATCCCACGATCAGCACAGGAGCTTCAGTCGGAGTTGTAGAAGTGGGACTCTGGGCTTTGGTCACTAACGATGCAGCTTTCTGTTGCCATTTACTGTCTCCTTGTCGTTGTGTCTTGTCTGTTGAGTTGTTAGCTGTGTACTTTCTCTGTCATTCTGCCTGCACTTTTCTAAAGCTGACTGTTGTTTTCTGCATCTGCACTCGTGTCACATCTATTGACACTATTCTAAACTTTTGTAGTAGGCATTTGATACCTGAAACTGACTTTTAAATCTCCATACACCTCCACCTGGCCTCATTTATTTCTGTATTTATGGCTAATTCCAGTGAACCACCACCACCAACAAGACCCAGACTGCACAAAATCTCTTCAATGTAATAAAACCATTTAAAGCCTACGTTTACAAAGGATTATTTGTTTGTTGATTATCTGCCGAACTGCAGTCCAAAAACAATCCTATTGTGACATTTAGCTGTACTAAGTGCCTCTAAGCGATGCTGGGGACGATTGGTATTTGGCATCCAGGCTGCTGTAAACAAGGGGAGGTTTCGGCATGCGAGTAATCTCTGCCACGATAACAGCCGTGTTGTCATTGGGGAACTTGATGGCAGAAAGAGAGAGTGACTGTCACTGAGCCATGGATCTCTCCTTGGCAGAACACTGAGACCACAGCAGCATTTAAATGTGTAGTGTACTACCAGGAAGCGGTGGCATGAAACCGAGAAGAAACTTGAAAATGTTTTCTTCACTGGTTACTGTTTGTAGGTGTCATCACATCACAGCATTCACCCAAATCTCTAACCTCACCTCTTTTTCTTTCCATCCCTCTTCCCTTTCATCTCTTCCCTCTGTTGCACATCTCTCTGGTTTTGTCAGCATCGCTAACATACTTACGCTCTGTCTAATGCGACCATGCTTTATTGTCGAGCAATTAAGTGATTTGTGAGACGTGTTGTTGCTGTGTTCGCCCATCCAGCCTCGGCCACCAAGCCGTCAAATGTTCTCAGTTTGTCTAACACAGACCGGCCTTGAAACAAGACCCTGCAGTAGACGAGTGGAGGGGCGTAAGTAACGCATGCAGCTTAATTGCTGCAAGATGTAACCTCGCCTGCAGCCTACTGTGGCCCACAAACACACTCACACACATTCATGCACATGAAAGCATGCGCACACACGCACACATAAAAAAAAAAAAGAAAAAAAAAAAGCATTCAAACACACAAACGTGTAAACACGGGAAATGCAGTAAAGAAAACACAAAAAGCGCATTTCTGAATTACAATGACTGGATTTTTTAACTCTGCGTCATGGCTCCGGCCTGAACTTCATAGACAATTTTTTTGCTTGTTTGTTGGTGAAAAACGAGGTTTTAATTCCACTACAAGGCTCTTCTTTGATGGAGAACACTTAAAAGTCCTTCTCTCCGAAGCAAACCAAATCAAAATGATTCCAAATCAACGTGTTTTGTTTCCTTGAGGCATTTCCTTTAAACGATCTTTGAAGTCTAATGGATAAAAGATGATATTAATGCAAAGATGCTTTTGAGTGATCTACATTTGGCTGGTTGGTAGAATCTATGAAGTATTACTGAGAAGAGATGATGAGAGGAATCAGAGTCACGACAGAGGCTCCGTCCTCATTCGATCTTCTATTTGAGAAGTATCATAGAACCCACAGAGGGAGCCTCTCTGAATTACATCACTAGAATATAATATTTCTAGCATTATCAAATACATATCCTGTATGTGGACATTTAACGCAGCCCCCTCGCAGTCAGATACGATAAGCATCTGTGACCGGTACACAGCTCCATAGAGAATCAATTGGAAAAGTTGGAATAGGTGATTGTAACAGTATTCTGGAACATTTCCTCTGGGACTACGTGCGTTTCATGACTCAAATCTAACATCACCGAAAGATCACAAATAATCTCACAGAATTCAGCCTCATCTTGATTGTTGCTCCGGGCGGCACATCAGGATGACTTCACATACTACAGCCTCGGATCTCTGGTTTCTCGCTGTGGGAGCAAAGTCATACGCTTCGACGATTTGACGGTGCTGCGCCTGCCGTGATGATAGCAGATGTGATTTCCTCAATTGAGCAGCGTTCCCCTACAACAGCCACTACACCATCTCCGGGCACGCTGATGCTTTCTCCTGACATCACTGAGCCAACTGCAGTTCTGCTGGCGGCACTAACCTGGGTCACTGAGATACAGTTACATGACTGGAAGATCACAAGACAGGAGAGCACAGAAAGGTTCACCGGCACATAAACACTGTGTGCGGTGTGTTGTCAGTGTTGTAGAATACCCAAAGTCACACATGACTTTAAACTTTATTAAACTTAAAATTAAGGATGTTGTTTTAAAGAGTTTGAGTCTTTTAAAAATACAAGTAAAAAGAAATTATACATAGGCTATATTTACATGTATGTATGTACATTATTGGCCAATTATCTGATCAGATATTCAGCATTTTTCTGATTATCAGAGTGAGTGTGTTTTCTTTTTTTAAATACTGGATTGCTGATAAAATCAATTACTTTAAAGGAGACATTATGCTCATTTGTATTTTGGGTTACTAATAGAATATGTTTACATGCTTAAATGCTAAAAAATTACATCAGTTTTCTCATTCTGCCCAGTGCTGCAGCTCTTTATTCCCCTCTCTGCCTAAATTGCCCTGTTTTAGCTCCTGTCTCTTTAAGGCTCCGCCCTCCTTAATACCCAATCTCCTCTGATTGGTCAGCTAACACACGCCTGACCCAGCACCAATAACAACAACAGAACAGCTGTGCTAAATCAATTGTTACATGCCAAACCACCCGCTTAAGGCATAAGTTATGCGAAAATGCGACATGGTGATGTAGTGTGATGTCACAAAGTCGCTGAATTAAAGGCGGTGCTACTGCCGAGGTGTTTCCAGAGCTGTGTTTTCTGGGGGAGAGAGGACCGTCTGTTGGTGCGGACTTTGACATTACTTTCAAGATTTTTATACATGTGCAAGAACGTAAATAAAACACGGAAAATAAAATAAACAATAACAAGTCTCCTTTAAAAATGTGCTGCTTTGGCACTGATGCAACATGTCAGCAAAGTAGCTTGTAACTAAAGCTATGAGTAAAAAGTACAATATTTGCCTCCAAAATGTAGTTGAGTGGAAGTATAGTAGTAGCAGAATATGGAAATACAGTACAAGTACTTCAGAATTTTACTTAGGCACATCACTTTCCATCACTGTGTATCGTTGACAGTCGTAATGTTAATATAATTTCAAATACTTAGATTTAGAATGTGTTTATTTGTATTTACAGACACGTGTTTGGGAAGTCATTTCATCTTGTTCCTGAACATGACTCACCCTCTGTTTTCTGTCTGGTCTATAAATCAATTTTTGCACGTCCATCGATCACATTCAATAATACTTTATCATGTGCTGCATCCCAGATCAGACATGCTCCTTCCCCTCTTTATAGATGTGGAGTAGTTGGCTGAGGTCCCTGATCCGAGAGTGTTTTGGCTACGGATCCAAACCCCAGAGATGTTTATTTCTGCGTCTGATTTAGTGCAGAATGATTGCAGCAATACTGTCTGGAGGTGGGGTAACAGCAGTGGGCAGAACAAGGCCCTTTGATCAGGCCATTTTCTTGTTTGTGTTTTACATTATGGCATCTTACAAATATGTTAATAGTGATGTCAACTTACTCGTGTCCCAGGGCACCTACACTTTACTTTGTAAACCAATTATGTGAGACAACATGATTGTGTGATCACATGTATATTGTGAAAAATATGTACATGTAAAGATTTGGCAGGGGGGCCGTGAAAACAGAAGAATGTGGAGGGGAAAATGTTTTGTTTTCAATGTTAGATCGTGCGAGAGAGGTCGGAAAAAACAACTTTATTTGACTATTTATTGTTGACTCTGGAGAATAACTTCTTGCGGGTCACATTATCTCTCCCAAGAGTCCTTCGTATTCCAAACAGACTTTTCATATATCACTTGAGTGTATACCTGTGCGCTGAAATAGCCGAGTCCCTGTGATTTAATTACCTTGCCCTGTTGCCGCCGTTCCCACTCCAGGCCGGGCTTCCCAGTTGCAGTCCCTTTCGTTCGCTCTGGCCTCCCCACATCAGGTTCTGATGAGCCTAACTGGAAACATGTGCTCCATGCTGGCTCCTCCGACAGATGGGACAATATCATATTATTAATGACAGAAAGAGAGAGATGGAGGGCGGGAGAGAGAGATGTGGGGAACGAAAATCTTCCCTCCTCAAAGGGCTTGCTGGTCTTAAATAGCTCAACACTGAGCTGCCGTCGCTTCTGAGGAAGTTATTATAGGAGGGGAGCACGTCTGTGTTTGCATATGGAATATCCTCTCAATCTAACTCAATACTCCGCAGGCTTAGCCCCATGTCAGTCCTCTTAAAGCCGCTGAACTCTGGACCCTCGTGAACACTGATGAGAAGGTGTATGGTACGTGTGTGGGGACCCAGTTTGTATACTTCAGGGACTCTTTTTCAGTTTAGTTTAGTTCTAATTGGGGAAAATCTAAATATGACAGCTTTATGATATATTTAACAATAGTGTGATTCCAACTCTGTGGTTGTAAGTTGTTTCAACATGACAATCCCCCCATGCTCTAACCAAAGTCCTTATAAAATGGTATTCTGGGCTTGATGTGGAAGAACTTGTCTGGCCATTATCCCCATCCAGCATCCTTTGGGATGTACTGGAACGCAGAATGCAACAAGGGGTCGGTTTCACAAAAGATTTTTATTCGACTGGTCTGTGGTGTTGGGCCAGACTTTTTTTTTTTTTTTTTGCTTTTAGATTAGTTGGAGGGGAGTCGGACAGTTTTACAAAATGAAAAACGCCTAAAAAGTTAAACCCCCTTCTCTTAGCCGAACTCCGAATCTACATTATTGTGTGCTGAAGGGTCAACATAAAACTCCTTTAAAACTACTTCAAACAACTAATTGGCCTCAAACTGAGACAAAAACAATATTTACTTGGTGAAATCTCAGCATGCAGCTACCAGGTTTTGTTACAAACCAACAATGAAATTACTGAAATGCAGTGATCTACTGCGAGCGACATTAGCATTGCAGTTAATGTAATTCTACGGTGCCATCAGGAGCATTGGAGTGCTGATCAATGGTCGTTTTTCCTCTGTAAAGTGTACACAGTTTGAAGTCGGGCATGTTACTGCCAACAAATTTCCCTGTAGTTTAAACAGAAGTTCAACACTATGAAAATGATAAAAGTGTAGCAAAATTCAATCTATGAGTTTGCCCATTATCTGAAAAAATTGTGTATAAGAGCCATTTGAAATGGTTGATCACATTCCTCTACAGCAACAGTCTCCTTTAATTTAATCAAGCCTCATCTAGTATCAAACAAAACATTTAAATCTACTAGATCTGGATTTTTGTTATTTGGATCTGCATCAAACTGTACTCACTCATAGATACCAGCCACCCACAGTGAATACAGCAGATTTCTTATATCAGGATCCATGCATTATTCCCTTAGAAATTAGCGAAAATGTCAGAAAAATACCTCACAAATCTCATAATGTTAGAGAAAGTGAGAAAAATTTCCAGGATCTGTCGCTTTATCTGGATCAGTGCCAAAGTTAATGGGGCCTGTCCTGGGCCGAGACCCAACCTCCATCCAAGTTTCATGGAAATCTGTTCAGTAGTTTTTGTGTAATCCTGCTGACAAACAAACCAAAGGGACAAAACAAAACCTTGGTGGAGGAATGACCAAACCGTATTTTAAATGCTACTGTGGCTCTTTGCACCACAAAGTTTAACCGTCTTGTATTTCTGGTGCTGACTAGCGAGGGTGGGAACATCTAACTGACTTGTTTACTGATCCGTGCTACTAACAATCAGTGAGATCTGCCGATCGGTGCCAATCGTTGTTGTTTGCCCAAAGACGCTATCCCGAGCATGAGCGACAAATTAGCAGACAAACTGAGGTCATGAAGACGCCACAGCATCTCGGCTTCAGGTCTGCGCTGCACTGAGATTTAATGGAGCTTGACTCTTCTGTATTGTGATGAATTTTCCACATAAAATGTCCTTGTGACTGTTGATTTCTACCAGAGGACAAATATTTTCTTACTCAGAGCAAACAGAGCTGAGCAATTTGATGCGATTGCACGGTCAGGCAGAGTTTTTTAAGACTGAAAAAAAGTCTTATTTGACCCAGCAAATTAGTCGAATATAGGAACGAAGAACAAGGTGGCCTCGTGCAACAGACGAATTTAGATGTCTATCTGATGTCTGACTATCAGTTTGATCTAAGTCAGTCTGAATGCATCTTTGTGAAGCCAAAATCCGCACTCCACCTCACTAATGCTCAAGGTTTTGACTTCTTCGCTGTTGCCAGGTCAGAGCTTTGGAGACAATCATCACCAAACACATTTTATCTCTCACTGAGACAAGATCAAGTGGGGAAGAAGTTTCATTATTATTTCATTATGTCTGCTGCTATCAGGCAACAATCATCAGCACCCTGAACCCAAAGGAAAACATCCTTGTGCTACAGGCTGACTCACAAAGGCTTGATTCACCTGCACCGAATTACTCCTGTAGCCTTAGGCCATGTATCCCGCCAGTGCAGGAAACACTGAGCATGTACAGATCGTGGCGGTATGGAGGGTGAGAATGGGCGCAAACTCTTGTCTTTTCAAGATGCCAAAAGTTTAGCTTTTGTGGCTGAATGGGAGCAAACCCCGGCAACAGGGTTTAGTCCATTTCTCCAGAAAAAAGAGCCCACGCTGAGCTACAATTAGGTGGTCTACTGCCTTAATGGCTTTTTTCACCCCCAGTCACCACTGATTCACTTTGTATCAAAGTACCGGAAACTACATTAACACTGAGTCAAACAACCAGAAACCACCTCTGTCTCTCCCTTTCATTTGCCCTCTCTCTCACAAACATACACTCACACACGTGTACAGTGCCTCGGCATACACACAGGAAGGGGGTCTCTGAGTTTGCAGCCAAGTGACAAAGAATTTACAGGCGTGTTGTAAGGACCTGTGGACCGAAGTGTGCATGTGACAGAGTGTGTGTGAGAGAAAAAAAAAGGTCCGACACTTGTCTATGAGTGCCTTATTAAAAAGGTGAGAAGTGAGTGCGGTGTCTGGAGGAGGGGGTTAATTGTGCTCTTAAAAGAGGACTTCAAAGGGAGGCTGGTGTCAGGGCTCAGGGGCATGGGAGTGAGAAAGGATGAAGAGGAGGAGGAGGAGGAAGAGGAGGAAGAAAAGACACTGAAACTGATGGTGGGAGCTCGGGGGAGTAGCTGGGAAATGGCAAAACTCAGAAGAAGGTAGTGTTGGGGTTATTCAGACGATTTTGAGATGGGAAGTTGTCACTGATCTTCAAATGGCTGCTGAGATCATACATTAGAATAACTTTCAAATACAAGGAAATACAGTGTTTTAATGTAACGGTTGTGTCTTCTGTTTGTTACCAGGCGCTGTGTCTCAGTCAGTCTGCCACTTTGGTCCAGACTAAAATGTGTCAATAACTATTGGACGGATTGCCATGAATATTGGTACAGACATGTGTGGTTCCCAGAGGGTAAATCTTAATGACTTTGCTGATCCCTGGTTCAGATCATGGTTCCCAGAAGACGTATCCTCTGACATAATCCACTGACTTGGTGACTCCTCAAACCACCATTAAGTGGATATTTGTTGTTTTCATTGATTTATCTCAACAGCTTTCGGATGGATTGCAATGAAATTGGGTACAGACATTCATGGTCCCCAGATAAATCTTAATGACTTTTATCTAGTTCCACCAACAGGCTCAATGTTTCACTTATCCATTGGATGGATTGCCACACAATTTGACTCAAATGTTCATGGTGCCCAGAAGTTGTATCTTCGTGAATTTGTTGATCATCTAACAACCATGAGGTTGACATTTGTGGTTTTCATTGAATAATTTCAACAAGTTTTGGATTGATTTCCCCAAAATTTTGTTAAAATGTTCATGGTTGCCAGATAATGTATCGTCTTTTTTGATCTTCTGACTTGATGACTCCTCAAACCACCACAAGTTTGAAATTTGTCATATGCTCCAATTCAACATGTCTGGAAACACAAAATGGACACCTCCAGGCAATGACTGTTTTGTTTGCTACCAGTTAACAACCATTAAGTGGTATTTTGTCCACAGATAGAAGTTAGACAGTGTTGTGTTCAAATGTATGATTAACAGTCTATTCTGTAGCTTTCACTACTGTGGTTGTGTGGGCCAGCCATCTTGTATTCTGAAGTCAAGGTTGATGAGGTTTTTCTGATTTGCAAGTCGACCTCGGGGGGAATTGCAGTCAAAGTTTCTGACTGGAATTTCAGAAAATTCAGACTTCCCAGTTTAAATGGAACTCAACAAAAGCACAAATGTACTGAAGTATAGCACAGCTCTGAATTCAGATGAAAATGTTGTTTTGTGCCAACTCAGTGTTATTATTTGATTGCTCGTTTGCAACTTTATTTGACTTTCAGATACTTAAACAGCCTCAGATGTTCCAATTGTCAGCAGCGTACACCAAACAAACTGAATAAAGTAACTTCTGGTGGACATTTATGAGCAAACACTGCTTTCTTCAATTGCAAACAAACCCTTTCCTTTTAGTTATCATGTCAACATTAGTGAATATATGTAATAGAATTTAACCAGTGCTTCATTACAGGTCTTTGACAGTAACAGCTCCTCTCATGAGCTTTGAGTCCTCGTGCTCCCTGACCTCCTGATTGGCTGCGTTAGATGTTAGCTTAATGTAGCATAGATGATTGGACATTATCATTGCTCTAATTAGACCCTCGAACACGCAGCTGTAGAGCAGATGGGGGAGTGCAGCTCTCAGACTAAACAGTCCAGAGCCAGAGGAGACGGATTCACATACATCTGCTGCCGGCTGACAACCTCACATCTCCCATTCTTCAACTTTTTACTAACTAAGAAAAGCAGCTGTGTTTTCTGGTCTGACGCCCATACACTGTCTGTTTATCCAACAGGTTTTGACCAGAGTCGATCAAAGATTATATAACTTTGAGTAAAATATCAT
>OMLP01013053.1:0-16149 GCA_900302685.1 Spondyliosoma cantharus | reverse complement strand
TTGAGTAAAATATCATTAAAAGATACAAAGTTTTATGCCCAGGAGAGGTAATAATAATGCAGCAGATGAGGATTTACAGCAAGACAGGTTGCTCTCTCCAAGTATGCATTTAAGTTTTCAGGAGCTCTTGGCAAATGTCTTGCGATGAAATATTACATTTTAAAAAAGAAAATTGAAAAATGTGACATGGCTTCTTGGAAAAAAACAACAGCTGCCACAACAGTGATAAAATAGTCAGAAGAGACACTCAGATGCACACTCCCAGCCTCTTCACTTGTGTTGTAATTAAATAATTCCACAGATAATGTCACAGTTAAGAGCAAATATCTGTATATATTTTGATGGGGTGTGAGGGCCCCATGCACAGAGGCTGTGTCCTCACCGCAGCAGTGCAGGGTTCAAGTCTGATCTGTGGCCCTTTGCTGCATGTCCTCCTTCTCTCTATCCCCTTTCCTGTCAACTCTTCAGTTATTCTATCAAAATAAAGGCCAAAAATAATTCTAAAATTTTTTTAAAATATCCTTAGACATAAATACAAAACAAAGGAACGGCTCTTAATCATAACCTTTAAATGAAACCAGGGCCTGACTGTAATGTGTTGCCCGATATGAAATTCTTTTTAAAGAGATTCTAATGCAGAAAATAATCCTTGGGGTAAATTAAATTCCAAATGAAGTTCTGTCTCCTCTACATACTTTGTCACAAGTGTTTGATAACATTTAAGGGATCATTGCAAAAATTGTGTGTATATTTACTGTCTAAAATTGGTATTGGCATTGGCTCTAAAGGTCAAATATCAGTACAACTCTGCATTGAACCTCTTGATGCTCCTTAAAGTGCAAGTCCAAAAGCCAGAAAATGAAGATAGAATTAGTACAGAATGACAACAAGCACTCACATCAGTCTCCCAATCACAGATTTTCTACAAAAGCAAAGGAAGGCTAAGGTCTTCAACAGCTGATTTGTAACAAATCTCAAGTTTATAGTCAAAGAATCCACAAATCATCCAAATCACAACCATTCTTACAACACAGTCCCAAATGTTTGGTTGAAAAATAACAGATAACTTTCATGTTAAACACTGACTCATATGACTCCAGATGTTAGACCTTTAAACTGTCACGCTCTATAGAAAACGGCACACGGTGGCAAGGTAGAAATTCAAAAATAACAGAAAGTCCAATCAGAAAGAAAAGTAACATTAAGGCTCTCGAACGAGCTGCCCAGAGCATTGCTTAACGTTTCCAATACAGGTTTTTAATCAACATTAGAAGTTTTCCAGTGATTCATGGTCCATCCATGTTATTTCACCTGACACTGATTACTCTCCTCTCGGACAGATGGTTTTGGAGCAGTCGCGTTGAGGGATTTCACCCGACCGCAGCACCAAAAACTGAAAATGAAAATATCATTTCTAGCTGAATAGACTTGGCCCCTGGCATTTAAATGTCTTTTTCCATCTTTGAGGGAGTATTTCAGCGCTGTTTAAACCATTTGTCTTGTGTAATGATACGTTAGCAGGAATGCCATCAAATATCTGGAGACTTTCTTGGAGCACGGACCTCTTTATGAGGATAATTACTGCTCGGATGAGTGCATAATGTCATGGATTCGCTATTTGAATAAATCAAAGATACGCATTTATATTGCCTATACGTACCTTTTAATTTTGTTTTGTAAAGCACTAAGCAAACAAGGGTTATGATCAATATCAGGCAAACATTACTTGCTTGACTTTCTTTTTGTATAACCACGATGCATGCGCTTACGTGACTCTGTAATGTCGGCCTCTGAGGTATTCCCTCCCAGCACCCGTCTGACAATAATTACAATGATTCATTTAGTTTTATTACACAACAGACATCTCCCTTTGTGTGTGTCTTGGCCTGGGGAGGGCCTAAGTGTCTCTAAGTGACGGGTCTTTAATTACAAGCACAAACAAACGACACCACGTACATGTGTTCTGGTTTACTGTAATGAGGGAGACACCAGCAGGAAAGTAATGTTGTCATCGCGCAAAGGATTACTGCGAAACAGGGATCAAATTCTGTTTTTCATCCTTCTCACTGCCTCTTTCTCTCTGTCTCGCTGTAGAGAGCAATCATCATTACTGTACGTTCGGTAATCCAATCTGCTGATACGGCTTTGATCCACCGATGCTGCTGAGGCAATGAATCTACATGTACTTACAGTAATGAATTAGATCTAGAGGAGCTGGCCCTTAGCTTCACTTCTCATCAGGGCCTCGCCGCACTTTAACCATGTGTTTCTGATCAGGTGAATTAATCACCGTTTATCTGGGCTGAGGTTAATTTCTCACTGGAGGGAGAAAAAAGAATAAAGCAACAAAAAAACACCAGCTTTTTCTATCGGTGTCATGCTCTCCGTCTCTGTCACCTGCTGGAGCTTTGCTTGTCAAATGTTCAGAGGAGAGCGAGGGGTTGAGTTACAAACCAAACTTGGTCTGCGAGCTGCAGTCAGGTAACAGGCCAACGGAGCCTGAGAGCGGTATGCACCCATGTACGAGCTCCAAGCAGTGTTTTTGTGCATGAGGGAATGCATGTTTTTCTGTACAAACCCTGTGTGCGTGTGTGCGTGTGTGTGTGTGAGACTAGGAACACCAGGCGGCTTGAGTAATGCCTTAGCCTTTGGATGTCTCTCACATGAAGCGACGTCAGAGCCTGTTAGTAAATGATTAATCAGCAGCGTTATTTGGGCTAAAGCTGTCTGATAGCATTTTTCCTGGAAGCTCTGGAATTTGTCTTCACAGCTGGACTTTTACAAGATCGCTCTGCTCTGCGTAGGGAGTGACAAAAGGGAGAAATGCGAGAGCGCCCCTGTGTTGCAACAGTGCAGAAAACCTCTTGGACAGCAGAAATAAGCCCGGGACATAATATATCAAAGCATGAGGATGTCGTTTCAGAATCCCGGCTTGAAACTCTGGCACCATGATAAATAATAGTGATGAAAATAAAAATAACACCAATCAAATTAGTGGGTTTTTATTAATTTTTATGATGCATTAAATCACACAGTGTTTTTCCTGTCTTGACTGACTAATACTGGCTTATAATGTATTTTGGTGGTGACAAATCTTATCGCATTTAAGCTCTCTCCGTCTTTCTTAGATAACAACTCCACAACTCGTCTTTATCTCCCAGACAAATTGTTCTCATGACATCACCGCTTCTTTCATATATCACAGCCCACCCGCTCTTCTCAACACTCCCCCACCTAACAAAAGTCCCGAAAAGCTTTTCCTCATCACTAGTTAGCATCTCTTTTACTATTCCTTGGGAGCGTTCCTTCAGAGCAGGGCTGCCCACAGTTGGCCCACCATAAGGTTTGATCACCCCGCCACAATTAAAGGAATTACCAATATTTTTATGCTGTTTGTTTTTTTTGTGAGGGAAACATTCTCCTCAAATATGTAGGATCCCTGATTATTTTTAATTTTTTTTATATATAATCTGAATACATTTAGTGACACATTAAGGGAACTTGGGATTCTACAACTATGGAGGCCCTGAGAGGCAAGTGGAGGGGAAATAAAAAGAATTAAGAAAGATTATCGTGGCATTTTTTCCACTTTTCACAAGTCATAAACACATGAGAGACAACAATTTAGATCAGATTCAGAATTTTTTTTCCTTGCCTCTCAGGGCTTCCTTACTGAAACATTTAGCATCTTAACATGAAACAAAACAAAAGATGTTTGCTTTTGGCCCATAGTGTTCCCTTATTAAGTTTCAGTACGGTATGGCCCTCAAAAGGGAATTGTTTGGGCACCCATGCTTTATAAACTACGAATCTAAATACAGAGTTATGATGTGACTCAATTAAAGGTTAAGGAGTTAATAGCTGTATGAAAGTCAGAAAAATTGAGAATTTAAGTATTTGTGCAGGTAAATCAATGTGTTCCAGTTTGCGGTTTTCAAGATACTGCTGGGACAAAAAAATGTCTTCCTGCATCACAAGCAGAGTGTTTTATATCCCTGCCACCCTTTTCCCACCTCCCACCTTCAAGCAGACTTCGCTTGATTTCACGCTAGTGGCTGGATATGCTAGATGTGAGAGCTGGACGTATATAACGTCAGACATATTGACAGATTTACCACCGCGAGGATCTTTTCATCTGCTGGGTTAACGGTGGACAGATGAGCATGCTGGGAACTGGAGTTTTTGAGGTTGATCTGCACGTATATTTTAACAGCAGCAAACAATTTTATGAGATTCAGGTCGTTGTAGTTTTTTTAGAAACAGGAGGAAACTGTCATGATTTTGTGCTTGTGGAAGAAAGAACTAAACAAAAAAAAGAAAATGAGGCAGACTGACACAGATATACTGCAGGCACACATGGCCAAACAAAATTCAGATTACACAAGATAAAACCCAATTTTTGGGCTGGGAACTCTGATCTGGATGTTATTTCAGAATATAAGAAAATCAGCGTTGTCAGGAGTAAATAGTCTGTTTACTGTCAAAACTGATGGCAGATAACTTTTTCTTTGGACAAATGGAACAAACAGCGAAGTGGCTTGATGTTAAGCTGCAATCAAATTTCTAAAAAAACATCTTTGACAGTGCCATTTCTGTCAAATTTCAGCTGTTAACCATCTGAAAATACTTGAGAAGAGAGCAGACATGCAGGCAATGAGAAAGACAGACAGACAAAATTTGGGTCAACCTTTCCTACTGAGCTCACCGGCCTGGCATGACCCACCGCTGGAGGTCCCTGCATGCAGAACTGACTGTTAGATGGCTTTAATAGGCTCCACGCAGGCCAAACAAAACTGTTATGTTATTATTAATCCACATCCAAAATGAATGGAAATCTTTACCATTGCACACATGAAGACATTTATTTGGCGGATGCTTTTGAAAAGTTTTACATTAAACTTTGCAGACTTTGTCACTCTATAACATCCTCAAACTATTTGCTTCGGCACTTTGTCACTTGAACGTAAACAGCTGTTGTTTTGATGTGTCGAGACGTTTTTTCTATGAAGGACAGTCTCACAATGTTTGCTGACAGAAAGTCCCAGATGGGTTTTCAGGAATGGCACTCTGTATTGAACCTTTTCACTGGAAATCAGCAGTGGGAATGAAGTCTTATGCAATGTCTTTTGTGCAAAGTGAATCCTTAATGTCATTTTTGCTATAAAAGAGGACGCTTTTGTGCAAAAGTGGAGTTAGATAGTAAAGATTTCTCCCCATTCAGTCTCTTCTTTCTGCTTTATGAATGGCTGATTTACCAATGTTACACTTGGGTTCACTGAAAACCCTCTGGGCATCCATCTTTGGGCCCAATTTTTAAATAGTCCTATAGTGTTTAATCCAGTGTGGTAAAATATTCTGATTATTTTACATGTTCTTGCAAAAACATGTTATGCTAATTACTTAAATCAGTAGCATGGCTGTCTACCATCTTGATAGGCGAAAGACGTCTAAATTCAAGAACCCGTTTCAGGGCAACGTTTCAGTGGACCATGTTCCAGGTCCCTCCCCTGTTGAGTGAGCGGATGTCTCGTCTCGGTCCAGTGGACCAGTCAATGTCAGGTTCAGGATTAAATCCATAATCAGACATGGTATAATGAGGTTTCAGAGTACTGTAATCCCCATCAGTGAAAGGTTGAGTAGTCATCAAGTCACGTGTGTTTGTTTTAGGCTCAGCGGGAAATGGCTGGGTGTTCCAATAATGTTGTTTCTCAGATTGGTTTGTTGCCTCTCAACGAGCAAGTGTTTTCTGTCGAAGCTTAGTTTCTATCAGCTTCAAAAACACTAGCAGTTATTCAAACCAGTTAATATAGTTAATAATCATGTTTGTCTTTGAGATGTGGGAGTAAGAAACTAAATCCTGAGATGTCGAAATGAGTGTCCATGAGGTGCAAGTGTGTTTTTGTATGGTCTCTTTAGATGGATGGTCATGGACCTTATGAATATAGAGAAGTTGAGAAAGTCAGATATCGCTCCTTCAGAGAGAAGAATTAGTTCTTGTTGATGGAAAGAACAAAAAAAGAACACAGATGAGAATCAAGATAGATAAATCAGGAGATTGAGCAAGAACTTAAATGAATCACGTTCAGGTTGGTAGGTAGAACGCAGAAACATTTATAAATGTAATACAAAAACCTAATGTGTGGTAGTGTCACACACTACAACTCATCTGAGACTATGATTGACCTGCTACAAGAGAACATCCAAGAAGAGTAATTTACTCTGATTTCCCCCCGAGAGTCGATTGGTGTTCATGGAACCATTTTGAGTTGAAGATAAACAACATGATTCGTTTATGATTCAAACCATTCGGTAAATGATTGAAAAACAAGAAAAAATACCCTGTGGGTTCACTCAATTTGATGGAATTAATGTCATCTATCTGATACATATTAACTCCCCAAAGCTTTGAAACTACAAATTTCTTCATGCAGCTTTTCAAGACACTACTAAGAAGGCAAATGTTTCATATGACCAAAGTCTTAATAGGCAAGTCTTTCCACTTGGCAGCCATCCTGGTAAAACTCCCAGGAAGTTATTTCGGGCTTAACAGACCTGTCCCTTTTCTAAATTAATTGAGTGAAACTGTTGTGAATCTCAACTATGTGCCCTCATCAGTGCAACTACATGAGGGGCAGGATATGTGTTACAGACTTTTCTAATCAAATGTTTCAAGTGGGTTGCCTCATCTCTTCTATTGTCTCAGACCAACAATCACCCAGACCTCCTGCATTGTTTCTTTTTTCACTGAATGCCAACTGAACATGCAGGATAACTGAATATAAATGATAATTAGATTGAGGGAGAAAATGGCAATGAACAAACCCTCTGAAAGAGTTGTATGAACTAGGGCTGTCACTTTTTATTCGCATTTCGAATATTCGTTCGAATGTGGGGGGAAATGTTCGTATTTGAATGTAATGACCTGTTCGAATTCAAAATGTACGCAAAAAAAAAAAAGCAGAGGTCCAGATCCAGCAGAGGGCGCTCTAAAACTTCACTATTGGCTTGACCTATTGCACGCCCTATTGACCCCTGACCTATTAATTCAGCTAGTAATATTATGTTGTTCGCTACGAAAATGGAGGACACTAGCGAGAAAAGCCGTTCTGAGCGGATAATCACGACACCAAAGCGTCTGAGAAGTAGTGTATGGAAGTATTTTGGGTTCTACGCCGTAGATAGAAAATTGACTAACAAAGATAAAGCTGTCTGTCGACTTTGTACAAAGCAGCTGTCTGACTCAACAACGACAACAAATCTGTGGACTCACCTAGCTTACAACCTCGTAAGCAAACGTTAGCAGGTGAGTGTACAACCTCGTCTGACTGCACACTCAGCTTCAGCAGCCCCCTTGCCAGCAGCTCGTAAAAATGCGATCACCGACAAGATAGCAAGATTTATATGCAACGATATGCGGCCCATTGGCATCGTTTCAGGATCTCATGATGGAACTGGAGCCTAATGTCGTGTGGTGTTGTGTGTGTGTGTGTGTGTGTGTGTGGGGGGGGGGGGTTTAGGCTTTTGAAAAAGTGACAGCCCTAGTATGAACATACACAGAAGTGTTGTTTTAGGAATGTCAGTGAATGCAAGACAAATGTCTAAAATAACCATAGTAAGTCAGGTGATATATTCTATTTCAAGTGGCAGAGTCCAGTTGTCATCAGTTGTTTCTCCTCAGTCTTTGACTGCTCCACATTCACATCCAAAACAAGTGGCATAGATTAAACAAACAAAACGCCTGTCTATTATTTGTCTATGAATTAGGTTTCTTTAATTCCCATAAAAAACAAACCATTGCCCATTATCATCCATGTGTCAACAAGGAATTACATTCCTTCACTATTCACACATTCCCTCTTCTGCCTCTAAACTTCCCTCCGAATCCACAGCTTGCTTGCACATTTGCAGGAAATGCTGCCTTCAATCGAGGCCTGCTATAGGTGTGAAAATGCAAAGTCTCTTGGCAACAAGATTACAAGTGTTCCTGTTGAGTCAGCTGAGCTGCTGAATTGTTACAGAGCCAACAGTAATGAAGAGAAGGACACCAGGGTTTGTTGTTGAAGAGAAGACCTGTCCTCGACAGGTGCAGGTGGTTAATGTGTCTCTGATGAGCTGAGCCTGCTCAGCTGCTTCAGTCTGTCAGTCCACATGGTTGAGCTAGATGCTAAGCTAACGCTGGCTTGTTGGTCTACCAATGATATGCTTTACTTAGACCAGATGCTCGTCTGATCACATCAAAGATACACTGCTGACTGCGTCCAATCTGTGTTGTTTTACTGTCATCCTGCCACACATCTTAACAATGTGTTGAGCTGATGGAGACTGATGTATGCTATTTCCATATTATCTGTGTGCCTTTGTGAGGTCTAGAGGAGACCATGCACTAGGCTGCTTTCTTTAAAATGGACACAGAAAAGAATTAACACACAAACAGGTCTAATATGTTGCCAGTGACACAGTTAAGGTGAACTAAAAATAAAATGCCCAAAATATCTGTTTAATCTCTCCTTTTCTGGTTATTGTTCTCAAAATATCACATTCGCTTTGTCCTACAGATTTGTTGACCCAAGCACGTCGACCGAATTAGTCTGGAAACAAAACATCAAAAGACGCTGCGTTATTTCAAAGGTGCCAGAGAAATAACTCGACATGAAATCTTTAATCAGACCAAAAACAGCACTCCATGAAAACAGTGCATAGGCTGTGCTCGTGGGGTGGATGTTGTTTAATGTAGTGGTGAGACAATGAAATACAATCCAGGAAGTCCAGTTTGAGAAACAGACTAATGCGTTTCAAGCCTAAGCAGATGGCAACACTGTAGAAAAGTTTGCAACCCCAACAGAGAGGATTTTACAGCTCTGAAAAGGAAAGGCTACTCCACTATTTTATCTTTAATCAGAACAACCATGAGATAGACAAAAGAATCTAAGTTGCAAAGTAGCTGTGTGCTTGAATGTGTTTGAATGGCTGAAGTGGTGCTCTACCAGATGGCGCTGCGTTATAGCAAAATATGATCCTGGTTCAACTTCTTGGCCGGACAACCCTGCGTTATTTGCCTGGAAACCCCTTAGATTTCTAACATCATTTGACTAGAGTTGGGGCGCCATGAATGGCTCAGTTGGCGGAACATGCACCCAGTGTACAGAGGCTGTGTCCTCGCCATAGCGGTCCAAACTGTGACCACATGCATTCCCTCCTCTGTCCCATCCCAATTTCTGTCTTTCACTCTTCAAGCTGTACTTTCAAATAAAGCAATTGAAAAGTCCCAAAAAATAACTTGCATATCAATGTACTAGAGCATGGATACCTGGCCTGGATTTTTTTGTAGCCCATTTAATCCTATCCCTTTCTGTGCTAAATGTAATTTTGTTGCCTTAAAATTAGTTACAGGTGTGAGGTAATACAGTCCCTTGGCTAGAGCCCAGTGGTGATGTGAGTTACCCAACTTTGCTGATGTAACACACACATGCAAGCTGTACTCTCTGGAAGCTCCCACGTCGCGTCATCGCTCTTCAACATCTCCGACGAGACCGACAATAAAAACCACTGTACAAACAAATGTGACCCGACATGTTTGTTTGTTGAGTATAAAGTTCACGACCTGCATTGCGGTGAGGGTTGTTAATCCTTCTCTGTTCTATTAGCCATTAATCATCCCTCTGGGTAACATGTGCACTCTGCATCCAGAACATCAAAGGTATTTGTGTATTGTTGCCTCCATATGAGGGGGTTGGCCTCAGCAGCTCTGTTACGCACAGCAAAGAGGGTGTTGCAGATTCTCCTTGTGTGTGAGTGAAAGAGAAAGAAGGAGACAAAGACAATGAGGCCGTCAACCCCGGACAGAGGACTATATGTCATTTATGTTATGTTGTCTCCATATGAGCGACTTGGCTAAAGTTTACACGTGGTGACAGAGAAGTCAACATTCCAGTTGCGCTGGCCACCAGATGGAAAAAGACCCTTTGAAATCCACAAAGAAGTGTCAGGGCTCCAAACACTGTATGTCACTGTCAAGTCTGCAGAAGAATGTCCAAATCTATAACAGCTCGCTATCTTCAAAATGCCCCAACTTATCATTAAGGAATACCGTTGTCCTCGCTGTCCTCGTTTCCTCTAGGTCAGCATCTGAAGTGTTCACTGTTAGTGATCTAAGCTCAGTACAGCTGCTGAAGGAACAAGCCGCAGACTTTTCACAGCCGTCTTCAGTGTTTCATAATAGAGATTATCTCTTTAACTTTAAAAGAGGGTAGTGGCCGGTGATACTCTGGTACTATATTTTTGTCCTAACGAATTTGACGAAAACACCTAAAATTAACAGTTAGTTCGTCACTCAAAGCTTTCCAACTTTCCTTCTCTTTCTCTGTCCCCAATCCAGATATATATAATAAACAATTTTTATGTCTTCTTGCGGCATGGTTTCATAGGGAGGTATTTGATCCAGACTAAAACCTCTTTACAACTATCAGATGTATAGAAATTGTTTTTGAACATTCAAGGTCCCTAGAAAAGCAAATATACTGACTTTGGCGATCCCCTGACTTCTTTTCTAGCGCCACCATGAGGTTAACATCTGTTGTTTTGTGAAATGAAGCGAAATGTCTCTGTTGGATGGACTGCCATGAAATTTATCTCAGACATTTACTTTCCCCTCTGGATAAAATGTAATCACTTTAATGATGCCCTCCTTTTTCATGTACCATCATCCATCAATCATCATCAGGTGAAATTTAAATTTTTCCAATACTTTGATTCATGATCAAATACCCAGCCTGGGAACCAGACCAATCTGCCAAGCTCGTGTTTTATTTGCTCTGGCAGATGCATCCGGCCGGGCCTACCTCCGGTTCACACAGATTTCCAACAGACCTGGCCCATGTTGGGCCAATCACAACTGTTTATCTACTGTAATATGGGGCAGGTGTGATACGATGAGTGACAGAGAAGCATCATTGCTCCAGATTCCCAGAAGTCCTGTCACACATGCTCCGGATGCAACCGGATAGACCTCCAACAGATCTGAGGCATTTTGATATGCACCCATTGGATATCCCTTGGAAATCGAAAAATTGTGACGAACCAGACTAAGACGCATTTGGTGATTAATCCAGCAATGCGTGTGTAGTTGTCAGCATGTCACCTTTGGTATTGGGAACTAACATAGAAGCCATTTTGAGTATTTTGCCAGGTCCTTTTATATCTGTCTGAGCGAGGGGCTGAAACTAGGAAGCAAGGGAGTAGGAAAGTAATCCAAACCAATAACTCCCATCCACCCTAGAGCAGCTGGTATTGTTTTCACCTTGTCTGCCTGTCTGTTTTTCTTTTAACTGATTTTGGTCAGCACGATGGCGTTGCTGAGTTTTTAGATTAATGATCCAAAATTGAAAAACAAAGATTAGATGCAACTCTGATGAAAAGACATGATTTTGTGCTGCAGAAAAAAATATCCTGTGGCTCCTTGAGAAAGTTCTGCTCCTCAGGTTGAGAACCACAGAGACGAATGGAGTATAGTGGGATTTACCTGCAGTTGGGACACATGAGGAACAGCCGCTGTGGGAACCCATGAGTCAAGACATTAGCAGCTATACAAGGGGAAGCCCAGCCTCACTGTCCTCATTACAAGCAGCAGACCGTTGCGATGATGAAGCGTGATGACTCCTTTTATGTGAGACTGAGTCTCATGTCTAATGGTCCCATCATTACAGCAGAGTGTAAACAAGAGAAAATACTACATGCAGACATGGGATTAGTCCTGGAGTGAGTGTTTGTTGTGGTTTGGAAAACCACAGGATCATGTGTGTGTTGTATGTGCATCTGTGAAAAGTGTGTGCCATCTCCGGTAGCAGCACCTCTTCCACTGCTTTTAAAAGCATGTGTTGTTGTGAGCTCCAGGGTGGAATCAAAGGGAGCTTGAGCACATGATGGCAGGTGTTCATGCATGCCCTGTACAAACCTGCAGCGCAGTTATTATGGACCTTGTCATTTGTCTCAAACATGTCTTCTATCGTCACTCAACCATCACAAAACACATTTAGACTGAAGGGAGAAAGCATTACAGGTGTTTAAATGTCAATAATAAAATGTATCACTTTTCTTCAAAAGACAGGTTACTTTAGTTTTCAGTGCAGTGAATTTAAGGTTATGTCAAGTGTAACATGTGGGATGATTTCATGCTTTGATTTATGAGTCCAATAAAAAATATTCTACTAAAAAGTCTCAAATACTCGCCACTTATAGCCTTGGAAGGTGGCTTTGAACATATTACAGCTTTCTCGTGTCAGGAGGAAGGCATCTGGAATTACAGTAGTTAAGATGATTTCCAATCGCGGTGAAAAACCCTGTAAAATCTTTCAAAACATCCATAAAAACTCAATAATCCACTCATGAGGCATTATCCACTTCTGTAGCGCTGATCTTCAAGTTTAGTACGTTCCAAACATCATTATTTCACCAATAAATTACTAAAATACTCCTCTCAGTGCTGCTTTAGAGCTATAAAAGTAGTTTATTTTGCTATGTTGTGGAGAATCTCAATTAAAAGTCAAATATTTTTGTGATTTGTTGGTGAACAATTGGAACATATTGACACTATGGATCAACAGTACATGTGCAACGTCGCTGGAGTGATTTGAGAAGTCTTTTCCGCTGTTGTAGAACGTGAGATTTTTTAATCATAAAGCAGCTCTGTGTGCTGTTTGTACACGAGAAACGCACACGCTAAAAACATGGGGCGGTCTCTGCTCAGGCCTGAGAGAGTCAACCAATCAGAGCAGACAAGGCAGCCTTAAAGAGACAGGCACTGAAACGGAAGGTTTAGACAGAGGCTGAAAAGAGGTGCAGCAATGGACAGTATGAGAAAGATAATGTCTTTATTTAGCATGCATAAATATTTTATTATAAACACCCAAAATAAAAGTATGAACTTAAAAAATAATCATCATGAAATCTTTAAGTTTTAACTAAACAATTCCAGCTGTTTCAATCATCAACTAATGTGCTGAGTTTTTTTTCTTCTTTATTAATTGATTCATTGCTTTGTCTGTGATAATGTAAGAAAATAGTGAAACGTGTGACACAATTCCCCACAGTCCAAGATAATGTATTCAGATAGCTTGTTTTATTTGTCCAAAATCTAAAGATATTCAGTTTACCATTATATATGACTAAGAAAAGCCTAAAATTCTGACATTAGAGAGCAAATGTTTGCCATTTTTGCTTGTTAAATAAGTGAAATGATTCTGAAAATACTGAATGACTTGGGAATTAATCAACTAATCATTGCAGCTCTAGTTTCAAGAAGTAGAAATCTTTTGACTGGTAAACCAATTTGTGAAGTCATTTGCATCTCCTATGTTGACATTAATAAGATATGATCCGGAGGAAAATAAAGAGAATCAAGACTTTCTAATCTTAATGCATTCAGCAAAAACTGAGCAGTGAGCTCTCCATATTTTATCTACCTACATAACACAGTAACGTTAATGGCTCACAGGTGCAATTCCAGAGGAGCCTGTCTTGAATATCCACTTGAGGCTTTGAGTCATCTTTGGATCTAAGAAAAACGGAACATGTTTCAAATGCCTGCTCTCAACATAAAGAGCCCTGTAAAATAATCTTTATTGATTGATCTTTAAAGTGGAGTGCCTGCTACTGAGACAAGTGCTTAACAGGTTCATTCAAGTGCATTTCAAGTGCTTCAAAGTGCGTTCAAAGCATTTTCAGCCCAACAACCTTTTGCTCCCGTCTCACCTACAAACGAATGTCTTCATCCTCCCTGTATGGACTCTTTTTGCTTTGGTTTGTTCGCGTGTCTAGACAGAATGTATTCTGCGGGGCTTTGAGCCGGCTGTCTATTGTCTACCTGTGTACCTGGGCATGGTTGGATGGCTTCACCACATCACAGGGCTTTGTCTGCCTCAGTTTGTTCTCTCATCAGAGACCAGACATAATTGCCTTTCAACTCTCCTCGCTAATGTGTCGTGCGGGGGAGGTGGAACTGCTGTGCTAATGCGTCGAGTATAAAGCTTCAGGTACATTGGTCACCTGCGAACTCAGCGTGAGCAGAGAGGTTAGCAACGGGAAGAGGAGGGGGTTACTGGCCCACTTTAACCTGATACCTGAAATCCAACCTCGGGACATGGAACAGGACAGGTGTCTGGTTCCAACTGTGGCCAAAGTAATGGACATGAGTGGTGGTGGTGGTGTGTGCGGGGGGCAGGTTGTTGTGTGCTCGGTTGGTGTTGGAGGTTACAAAATCCCCTGTAACATTAGGAAGAGCTGATAGAACTTCCCATGTCTCACTCTTTCCTCTGACCCTTCACCCTTTTCTGACCTTTAGGCCAATGTGTGTGTGTTTATGTGTTAGTGAAGTTGGATGTGCATGCGTTTGTGGCAGCGTCAAGGTCAAAAGACTTCCAGAAACTATCTTTAAAATCTTCCAAACGATACATAGTGCCACGCTGTGATATCTGAAGCAGGATGCTCTTCGTGCTTTGAAGGTCTGGGAGCATTTTGCCCAAATAACTCGCCAACACCTGGCCTCCATTTTACCTCCTGCCTGACGCAATCCTGCACGTCATGGCAGCCATGCCAAGTAAACTCTGGTTACTGAGAACCCTGGTGGCATGAACCAAACCTGGAGGGAACAATATCATGTGTGGATGTGTTTGTGAAAACTAGAGCTGCAACAATTACTTGACTCATTCATAAACCTAATCAACAACTGTTTTGACAATCAGTTAATTGTTTTAGGCATTTTTCAAGCAAAAAATGCCGAACCAAGTCCCAGGTTTCAGCCTCTCGACCTACTCGATATGGATTTGATGCTTTTTTGTCTTATGTGTTTTGGACATTTGGTCAAAATAAACAACCTATTTAAATTCAACACCTTTTTTTTGCACTATCACATCCTATAGACCACATGATTAATTCAGAATGTTTATCGATAATGAAAATAAGTTGCAGTGAAAGTGAAAACAATGTGTAAGCAGATGTTGCTGATATCAAGCACAGAAGAGGACGGCTGTGGGTCAGGGGTAGAGCCAGTGTCTTGTTATCGGAAGGTCGCTGGTTAGATTCCCCTGATCAGCATGTCGAAGTGTACTTGGGAAAGGTACTGCACCCCAAAACTGCTCCAGATGTGCTGGTCAGCACCTTGCATGGCAGCCACTGCCATCAGTGTAAGAATGTATGTATGCATGATTCACTGTAAGTCATTTTGGACAAAAGTGTCTGCTAAATGCCCTAAATGTAAATGTATAAGTTGTCTCTAGCCTGTATAATTATTAGTCTTTGTAATGGAATTTAATGAATTCAGTTTGTTAAAAAAATGTCTATCAGTTATAATGAATGTTAACTACTAGTTTGCCATTGCTGGAGCTGGAGAAAGATCCGGCTGCCCCCATTATCATTTTGCTATTGGGGTAAAAATAAAAAACACTCTGGCTCAATCACAATCTTTTAAGGCAGTGCAAAGGAGAACATCTGTGCTTGGTTTTGGTGGGGAGTGTGGGGAGGCAAAAACTGGCTTTAAAATGGCTAAATCCCATGAACAGGTAAGAGCTGCTAGCTTGTTTACCTATGCACTGATAGCGACCAGGTTAAAGTAAGTTGCCATTTTCAAACTCCACAAAAGAAAAGTTAAAAGCAGTACAGAGGATTTCCAAATCACCGACGGTTAAAATAATTTTCAAATGATACAAGAGCTTGAGACCGCCTCCTCCCCCACCCACCCTCATAGGAAACGCCTAGGTAAACGTATAGTTGATACCGGAGGCTTTTGCGGTCTCATCCAACCACTTTGAGGAAGTGGCGTGTATGTGATCTGCTCGTCGTAACTGAAACAACGTTTGGATCAATATTAGCCTATGCCGCAGGAAACATGTAATATTAGCGGCTGTTTTTTATTGTTTGTTATCGTTTCTACATGTAGCCTAATGGAACAGAAACCACCTCACAAATCGGAAAACAGTCGGCAAGGGATATGATTAGATTAGATAATTATTATTATTATCAACAGAGCAAGCTAGCCCAATCGCATCAGAAACTACAACAACTGTTATGGAGAACCCACATCATTTTAAAAGTAAAAATATCATAGCCTACCTGTCCAAAAGGAACTTGGCAACCAAGGCGTCTGTTTTTATCGCCTTC